>VXAL01008139.1:21498-42853 GCA_013399475.1 Chauna torquata | reverse complement strand
ATAAATAAATAAATAGAAACTGGGTTGAAAGAATAGGTTCAGAATGAAAAAGGATCATGAGATTAACCCACATCTTCTCCTAATAGTCAGACCACAGATAGTACGTTTTTTAATTTCTTTTTTCCCTATATTTCACACACATCTTGATTCAGGAATCAGTAGTGGAATGAAGCATGAACGTTGCAAAGGCACAATACACACAATTAATTTAGTACTTCGGATCCTAGTAGGAACACAGTACCAGAAGTATGTCTAGAGATCTCATTTTTGTAGTGCAAGAGATTGATTAGTATTGGGATCAGCATCTGAGCTTTTGGGTTCTAATACAGGTCTTTTCACTGAAACGTCAAACGTACTTGTTCATCCCTTCAGTTTTTCCATCAGCACCCAAGGTTACTTTTTCTCTTTAAGAAAAGTCTTCTGTAGCAGGAAGGGTTGAATTATGTTGTCCATCTAAAACAAATATATCAACTCTTTTCTCATTTTCCTGCTAATGAATTTCAGCCTCTCTCTTAATGTTTTCCAAGAGAAACAAGAACAATCCAAATAAAAGCAACACAAAGTATTTTTAAAGTAGTTTCTAGAAAAGTGAACAATCCTGTATCTCTGAGAAAATGCATGTCTATGCAAGAAATCATGAAGTGGACTGCAAACACGAGATATTTTCCCTTCACAGAAAATCTAATTAAAAGAAGGGTCCAGAGTTGAGAGATACCTTCTCTTAGGACCTGTTTCTCCTCCTCTGAGTTCTTACCTTTGTGAGAAAACATCTCGATAGGGGCTGCCATGCTGCAGTGCAATTCCATATCCTCTGTCTGCAACAGTGTTCCCGACCGTGTAAAAAGAGCAGTCTCCATCATTGATGGCCACGTATTCCAGTACTGCTGCATCCCATACAAAGGCATAGTTCCCATATTTCACCTGCAGTAAACAGAGCAAGAGCTTAGACAATGGACTGTCAAGTCCAAAAGGACATCAGTGCACCTTAAAAAGGTGGCAGTCTCAGCACAGTTTGTTCTTTAAAGAAACTGAAGTTTGGGTGCCCAACAGTTGTCAAAACCAAAATGCACCATGACTGGTACCACGTGGTGCTTTGGTTGAGCAACTCAGCAGAAATGGAAAAACATGATCTGAGAACAATGTGCCGTCACTGAAACAGCGCCATGCAAGAAACTTTTACATTCCCTGCTTGCAGAACATGAGGAAACATCAGACTCCCTCTATCAGTGCTAAATTCCACCCCAAATCCCCCATCGAGTTTTTTCTTTGAGCCATTAAAACAACCATTTAGAGGGAAGTCAGGTATTCACATTGGGAGAAGTGCGGGAGGGTATGCGTGGATATCCAGATGGAAGACCACAGTTCAAGATGGTACATGTTTCAGTCATGCTTCAGGTTGCCACAGATGGCATGAGCAACCACTTGTCTTTTGGACTCTGTGCGTGATTGTGGGCAAGATTACATCAACTAGATTTTTTTTTTTTTGAGAGAGTATTTCTCTCAGCTAGAGCCAACATAAAAGATTTTACATATCTTCAAAGACTTTTGTACAGCAAAGGCATGTAAGTCATTCTGCTTGATTAAGATAAATCCAAAACAATGCATTATCTCTATAAGCTTCTGAAGTAATATTTTACTATCAATTACATTTGAAATGAATCTAGATTTTTTAAAAAAATTTAAATATATGTATATAAGTATATAAAATTTTAGAATGTATTCAGAAAAAAAGCTTTTAAAAACAGAAATGCAGTCTAAATACTTTCCTAACTCAGTGAATTTTCACTTTCCAGTCAAAACACATTTTTCTAAAACAAACAAACAACAGAACAAACAAACAAAACAAAACAAAACAAAAAAACCCTCTACATGCTGTACCAGATCATTTACCAATTTCCTGCTTCATTGGTCTCTATGTTAGACCTGAAGAATCACTTTGCTTCTCTCCTGACCGCCTGCTTGCCATCACTCAGCGTTTTTCCTATGCCATATTAGCCAGCTACGCTGTAAAACTAGGCTGAACCCATTGACTTTGTACATCTAATGGGAATAAATATGTGACAGCTAAGTGAAAAGTAAACAAAACACAAAAAAGCCATCTGGGGCCAGGCAATCCAAAGAGAATTCAAAACCAAGTCAGCATGTCAAGATAAGCAATGTCAGTACATCATTTAGATTAGACTTTGACAATGTAGATTATGTTTTTAAAGACTGTTTACATATAAAAGTCACTGAAGCAAGCCACACCGGCTGCTTGATCACAAGATATAGTGCACAAGGAACTATTGCATTTGGGACACACTCCTTTTCATGCATAATCAGTCCGAATTAGACACTGCAGGCCTGGGAAGGGAATACTTCCTATTTGCATTCGTAGACATAGCAGCAGGGGGATTTGTGTAGATGTTGGAGCAGCAAGGGAGCTGTATTATCTGTGGACTTGGAATGAGTGGCAGGATATAAAAAAATATTTTCAAAATACATACACACATACACACACATTAATGCAGGACTGAGTTGGTTTCAATATTCAGGCTCTGAAAATGGTTAAGAATGCTTTTTTGTCTCTCACTGGAGGTTTAGGTCTATCTAAATGGCCAGGGAATAAAGGATACAAGTGAACTTATTGTTAAGAAACAACACAACTTGTATGCTCATCCTAGAAGCACAACTCACAGAGTGCTTACTAGCTTGATTTTGTGCCAGTGCAATTATTCTGATCTTCCTAAAGGCATCACTTGGCTAAGAAATAGCAAGCATGACTGATAAAAAAGTGCTTTCGGGGAGCATTTGAAAGGATAATGACTCAGACTGAAAGACCGAAGAATCATGGTGTGCAGGCAGCAAGGGAGGGAAATAGGAGGCAAAAGCAGAAGATCAGAAGGGGGGAAATAAATCATGAAAAGGATCAGATGGACTTTCCAAACAAAAGAATTAAGAAAAAGTGTATTTCAAACAGGCGAGTAGTTTTACATATGCGGAAATAACTTTTGAGGTGATGGCAAGAGCATAGGGTTATGTTTTGACACCTGCTTTTGTCCTGTCTCACCCTTTTAACATCCTATAGCACTGAATTCACGTAAGTGCTTGTAAAGAGACTTATCAGCTGCTCAGCTGGTCTGGAAGAATTCTCTTGATTTGGCTGCCTTGCTGTAAAACAACTCACAGTGAGAATATATGAAAGTGGTAAAAGCACTTACTGTCAATAATATCTGTGATGAAGTGTTATATATAATATCCTTAGAGCAGACCTGATAATATCACAGTTCAGGGTCCCATAAAGATATTACTTCTCACTGACAAGATCACAGTGAGTCTCGGTTAAAGCGCGCGAGGTAAGAAAGAGAGATTGAAGGGTTGGCATCATCCCAACCATCTACCTTCAATACACAATTGCTCCGTGCAGTAAAATACATTCTTTTTAGCATTTTTGCCACATCCATTTACAAATCTATGGAATTCAAATCCATAGAGCAAACCTAAGTTGCAATTATCATACTTACAATCACTCTCTTTATTGAACTGCTCTTCAGTCTAACAGTTTTTATTGCCATTCAACATATTTATGTTTACTTTTTTCTTTTCTTTAAATAATGTTCTGTCATTCCTAGTTATTTTTTCTTGTGCAGTTCTAAATACTCTAATTTGGGGGCTGACACCTTTCAATTATTGATCAACTTTTCCATTACTTAGTCAAGCTGGATACAGTTAATAGAGCTTTCTTTAATCTTTCCTTGCAAATCTATCATTTCAGTCCTCCCATTAGCAGTAACACTAGTTTTGAAAAGTCTCCAATTCATAATTTTTTATATAAGAAAAAAATCCTGTCTTGCTAAGAGAGAATCAGAGTGGTCTAGCAGCTCAGGAGGAATCCAAATCCCTTTTTAGCATATACTTCTGACATTCACAGCATCAACTGTCTGCCATGGACCTTTCACACCGCTTCAGACTAACTTTAGCCTAAAGACCACAGAATCATAGAATCTCCTGACTTGGAAGGTATCCACAAGGACCATTGAGTCCTACTCCTGGCTCCAAACAGGACCACCCAAAAATCAAACCAAAGATCTAAGAATAAAATTCTGCTGGAGTACAGCTCATCTTGAGCACTGCTGTTATTTTACAGATGTGCACCTATAGAGAATAGGTAGCCATAGACTGATAAAGTGAATAATGCTCACAGAAAAAGGAAAAGGGAATTTCAGAACAAAAAAGCCATTAAAAAAATCCAATGCTCATCTCTCCCTCCTGCTTTTTATGAAAAGCACATCTTTTTTAGCTTTCCAATAGTAATGCTCAAGACTTCCACTTTGGCCCTCAAAATGAACAGCAAAAATTCCAGCTCTGCATTATGAGAAAAAGTTAAGGAGCTTACAGTCAGTCAATTATAGGGGCTAAACAAAAGCAAAAAAGAAATGCCTTTTTGCAACTAGTGGCAGATCTCCATCCCCTGTTCTCCGTTCCCACACCATTATGTTGGCATTTTGTGTTGAGATAATGACATTTCAGGGTGGTGGCAAACCTGAATGCAGCTCACACATGATCCCCCAGAGCA
This sequence comes from Chauna torquata, assembly GCA_013399475.1. NCBI lineage: Eukaryota > Metazoa > Chordata > Aves > Anseriformes > Anhimidae > Chauna > Chauna torquata. Next base: position 38,298 of record VXAL01008139.1, on the reverse strand, counting down.
GGATGGCTGGGGAGGCATTTGTACAGGGGCAGCATGTTACAATTCAGCAGCAACCCCAGCCTTGCAGCCTGCCAGGACACAGAGAACTAAGCTTTCCAACAGTATCCTTCCCCGTGGCATCCCGCCTGTCAGCACAGCGGAGGCTAAAAAGATTTTGGGGTATCTGATGACTATTGCCTTAAAAACAAAAACAGAGGAAAATTGAATCTCTTTGTTGTTGATAAGGGTATTTTGAACTCATGCACTATGCTGGTCATTAAGTGAAGCTGGGAGGTACAGATGGTACCAGGCAAAAATGCTTGACTTCACTTTATAGTTTTGTGAATAATTTCAAAGGAGTTACTGTAAAGAGAGTTGTTACAAAGAATAGGTGCCATCAGCACACAGATGGTAAAAATATGTCTCTAAGGCTATTCTATTTTCTATCACTGCACATTTGCGAGGTTTTTATTTGCTGAAGCCCTGTCTGTAGATATTGGTGGAAATTTATCCTCGGTGACTCCATCAAGAACCAGTTGAGCTATACTAGGAAAGCATTTAAAGCCATTACGCTATTGTATATGCAGATATTTTATGCCAACACTGATGTGGATAGTATTTCTTCTCACAGCTAACCCACTCATGAAGAGTAGGATGAATAATGCATTTGTGTACCACTCCAGCATTCTACAAATACATTTCCGAGTCTAGAAAATTATAAATTTCAGGAAAAACAATTGTAATTAAACAGCAACCAACTGGCGCAATTTTTCATACTTGAATGCTTGGACAGTATCTTTTCTATATATTAAATTTATCTTTAAAAGAAATACAAGAAATCCTCCTCAAGGAAAAAATATAAAATAAGGAGCGGAATAAACAGAATTGGTACTTATTTTTCCTACAGACCTCTTTTAAATATTTCATTATATGTAAAACGTGTTACCTACTATAAAAACAAAACAAAGCAACATTTAAGGCCTGGGAAATCTTAAGGTTCAACTGATTAAAATTACATGAATTTTCTGAGAGAAAATCTGAAAGTGATAAGATAATGCTGACTGGGCCCATTTTCTGAGTACCCTGTTCCTACACAGTGTGATGCTTTCCCTACACATCTCCATTCTGAGGTAGGCACCATCCTTCCCCTCAGACCACTGTGCACCATTCTCTGCCTACAGAGCTGTCAGCTGTCTTTTAGCCAAGAAAACATGAACAGAAACAGACTCTACCCCTGCATATAGCAGCAGTAGCTCCAGCTCTGACCTAAAAACAATCAAGGACGCTGGTTAATTACCTGCTCCATGCAGTGCTTTCAGGGGCACTCACTACATGTTTTCCTCTGTTGACCATTCCACTACACTGACTATGTGGGGCAAAAACACCAGCAGATGCTGCTAGTCCTACGCCTATCACTGTGGACCTGAGACTTGGGCATATATAAATATTGAATTTTCCAATAATTTTTACATTTTCAATATGTAAGCAGTAGCTGCAGACTGCAGAGGGCTGTGCTTCATTCTACAAAGCAGCCTTATGAAGGCTCTTATTACATGAGGAATGAAGAAAGGGAACAAAAGTGAAACAACATTTGCAAATATATGAGTGAGAGCTAATATACGTAATGTGGATATTGTGTTCTGAAATGGGAAAAGGAAAAGATAAAATTTATGGCGGAAGCTTAAATCTAGATTTTTGTGTTGCCAGATGTTGCCAAATAGCTAGATGGCATCTGCAATGATGATTTTTTTTCAGCAAAAGGGAATGGAGACACATTGATCTCCATAATTCCCGCTGTATTCAGCTCTGGTGAGGCCGCACCTTGAATACTGTGTTCAGTTTTGGGCCCCTCACTACAAGAAGGACATTGAGGTTCTGAAGCGTGTCCAAAGAAGCTGGTGAGGGGTCTGCAGAACAAGTCTTATGAGAAGCAGCTGAGGGAGCTGGGGTTGTTCAGCCTGGAGGAAAGGAGGCTCAGGGGAGACCTTATCGCTCTCTACAACTACCTCAAAGGAGGCTGTAGCAAGGTGGGGGTTGGTCTCTTCTCCCAAGCAACAGGCAATAGGACAAGAAGAAATGGCCTCAAGTTGCATCAGGAGAGGTTTAGGTTGGATATTAGGAAAAATTTCTTCACTGAAAGGGTTGTGAAGCATTGGAACAGGCTGCCCAGGGAAGTAGTTAAGTCACCATCCCTGGAGGTATTCAAAAGACTTGTAGATGTGGTGCTTGGGGACATGGTTTAGTGGTAGACTTGGCAGTGCTAGGTTAATGGTTGCACTTGATGATCTTGGAGGTCATTTCCAGCCTAAATGATTCTATGATTCTATGATAATCCTCCTGCAAAATTCCAATGAAGTTGCTGTTTATCAGGCTGAAGCAGAAGTCAGATCTTCTGCCTTCAGAGAAATTCCAGTTTGCTATTTTGTTTTCCTTCAGGGACAAAGATTTCAAACCTTGGTCTTGGTTTACAAAGGGAACAATTCTGGATAATCTCTGTTTGTATCCCAGTGAAACACAATCTCACGTTTCAGTATTGTTGAGAAAACCCTACTAATTTAGAGTTCTCTCCAAGTTAAACTGTCTGTAGTTCTTAATGACAATGTTGGAGCTTCTTGCCCCATACTCCCTCGTAGGCCAGCATCTGTGGCTGACCTACACAACTTAAATGAAATGCAGTCATGCAATCAGAGAGGAATAAAATGAATATCAGCTCTCTGCAGTACAGGATGGCAGTTGTATTCATGTGGTGGTATTAGAGCACAGAATAAAAATTTCTATATACATAAAACTCTATTCACTCATCAAGGCAAGCAGCTAATTAAATAGTAATAATAATAATAAAAAACCTTCAGGATGTCATTTTGCAGCATACATAGAAAGCTATTTAAATTCAAGGGTTACTGTTTGACAAACACTGAAACTTATTCCTTGTACTTAATCAAACAGAAAAGTGCAGAATCATTTCTAAAAGCATTATTGAGCTTAGTGGCCAAGAGTGAACAGCAGCAGGAAATGAAACCCTGGGGAGCTTAGGGGAAGAAAGAAGAGGTTAGAAATCCCAGCCTCATCTCCTCTTCTCTATGAAGTTTATCTTTCATTACATTGGCATATCAGCTTCAATGGCATGTCTATTTGCTCCAGATAAAACTTTGTCAGGAAAAACATTAATTCATTTTATGCAACCTACCAGCTTCTTCAGAAAAGCCTCACAATCACATGTACTTTTGTTACACTGGGCAGACCTAGAATAATTCATCTGGAATTAGAAGAATTACTGAGGCATGAGGGCACTGTAATGAGAGGAGGCCTTTGTGTTAGACTGGTTTTCCCATGCTCAATACATTCACATTTTGCCATTGCAATTAAATGCATCTTGAAAGCTAATAACCAGAGCAAAACAGAGCGGAGGCCAAAGGTACGATTTCTGAATGCGGAGGGAGAACAGAGTCAGCCGCTTCTCCAGGTAACCACAGCAAAGCACCAGAAAGGCAGTGGATCACAATGGTCACTGACATGCATCTGAACCACAGGTTCATTACAGCTACTGTTAATTTCAGATGGAAGGGAAACAGGAGAAAACAACCACAACAACAACAACAACAACAAAACAGAAAATAAAGAACCAGCAAAGCAGACCTTCGAAAGATAAGGAACCTATTTTTTTCATACTAACTTCTTATTTATTTTATGGCAATTTAGTGCTGCAGATACTATTGGAGACTATTTTAAGTGTATCACCAGAAAAGTTCATATGCAGAAATGAGATGAAAGCATTTCAGGTTCCTCAAAGATGTAGATCTGTGGTAGTCAAGTGGCAGTCTCATTAATGAGACAAATTTAACCCAAATGTCACTAAAGTGACTTCCCTTTTTGATATACTTGCATTTTTTGGGCAGCTGATCCACAATGAAAGAACATTAATTGTGGGAGTATACACAGATCAATCTTCTTCATTTGGATGAAAAAGTAAAATTCTGTGGATTAGAGTGTCAGGAAGAAGATAAACACAGGTGAATTTAGAGAAGTAGCATCCCTCTTTAAATTAAATCAAACCAGCATGACACTAACTGGAGGCTCCTTTTTGTCCCAGACTTGGCTCTGCCACTCTTTAGAACAGAAACAGAGTCAATATAACTGCAATTCTTGGGCAGCATTTCTTATTCAAAGAAATACTGTTTGAATACCAACTGCAAGGTAAAAACATCATCAGAAGTCAAGATATTACTCATCAACACCATTCTTTATCTGAAAAAACACTTTAACCACAACAAAATTCTTTGCAAAACCACCTATTTTACTAAACAATCCTCTAGTGAAAGCTCACTTGAAAAAAATGTGGTTTCATTTTAGAAACTTATTTTAAAGAAACTGACTTAACTTTCAGGTTTGTTTGTTTGTTTGTTTGTTTATATTACTTGTACAAGAGCTCTGGCCACTTTCAGAGTGGTTGTAAGATTCAGGATGTTCCATGACTTATGTAAAAGAATGTTACCTATCTTCTTTTTTGAACCATTTTGAACCACCTTCTCTCTTTGATAAGGATCTCCTGCCTAAGATTGGATGGAGCCAGTTTGGTACTGCAAATCTAAACACAATGTTTTCAAGCTTCTTTTTCCCCTCTGAAATTACATTGCACAACAATTAAGCATGTTTCCCCTTATTTCGGTAGGAACAGGAAGAAACAGGCTTGGATCACACAAGGCCAGTGCTTCCATGTCAGTGTGCTTTCATATAGACTTTGGTGGACTTGAAAGCTACTTCTTCTCATGAAAAACCTCCATGATGTGATCATTCCTCTTCTCCAGTGACTCTTCCCCTTAAACGCAGTGGTTCATGTGGCTGCGGAAAGAAGCAGCCTGTGATTTCCCATCTCTGCAGAACTAACAAACACCGCAATGTGTCCCAAGTCCTCAATGTTTCTATCTTCTGGCAATACCTGGTATCCCCACTGTCCTGAGAGTTGAATAAGGGCTACCACTGGGCGTCTTTAAGTATTTCTTTCAGATGGCTGTAAGCTCCTGCACAGAAGCAGCCATGCAGGGTTTCCAGCAAAACACTCCTGAAAAGCCCCACAGAGAAGTTTTTGCCCTATGATGGTTCCAGCCAAAGCAACCATTCTAAGCCCAATCCGACCTCCTGCAGGTTGGTCAGTCCCTTCTGACCATGCAGTCCAAATGACAGATGCTGTACAAATAAATGTTCCCCTGTTCCTGAGCCAGCGTGTTGTTATTCCTCTAACGTGTGGTTTCCTAATGCCACTACACTGTCCCCTGTCACCAGCTTGTCAGCTCTTTAGAGCCTCCTGAAGGCATTTTAATTCTCACAAGAAGATACTCTGAACAGACAGGAAACGAAAATGTTACAGATCTGAGCTAAAGTTTTCCATTTCCTTTGCATTTTAATATTAGGATCCATGGAAAACAGTAGGAGCTGCAGGAAGAGGAACAACAGCGCAGTGTCATCTTTCCACTCAAGTCAGACTGCCTGCTTGCTCTTACTACGCAGACAACTGAGAAGATAACAAGACCCAAGAAACTGTCACGTGTGGTCCCTCTAGTTATCTTAAAAGCTAGCTCCTCTCTGCTGTTGCTTGTCCCACAGCAAGCTGCTGGGGGGAACAGGGTGCCAGAATAGAAAACACAGACAGCACATCCCATGTAATCCAAAACACCTGTCGTTTCACTCCCGCTGACTAGGAAGTCAGATCCCTTGTATAAAATGATTGGTACAAAGAATATGGTTACTGTCATTGAAAACACACAAATAAGGCTCTGCCAGGCAAAGCAAGTCCAAGAAAGGAGCAGGCACCAGGTTCTTGATGTAAAAAGCTAAATAAAGAGGTAAATACTGTCCAGAAGGAGTTTCAAGTTCAAAGAGCACCCAAGCCAGTGCAGCTTATGTATCTGAGCAATTTTCACATCCAGCTAAAGATTTGTTTACATCTTTAGACAGTTATTGCAACTCTACCTTAGGGCAACAGTTGGGCTTTTGCATCCTTTTGAGATCGAAATGCTTACAGCCTTTGTCTTAAAGTGTACACAACTTAGTTCATCTCTGGCTACAACCTGTGCAGTCATTTCCTCTTATCCAAGACCAGAGCATTCATTTTGCACACTTTTGTAAATGAAGTGCAAGACACAGATTCCCATTACAGTTGTCTCTAATTCATCCTGACCTGCCCCCATGTGATAGCTGAGATGCCAGAAAAGTTTACCATTGACAGAACAAACAAGCAAGCAAACAAAAAAAAATTAAAACAATCACTCAATTCCTTATTGTGCTGGAGGATTCATTCAGGACTGATATTTTTCATGAAAAATTTCTAATCCCTTCACTCTCCTGAAAGAGCAGTTCCTGGGCAGTACGCTTGACACAAACTTAGAAAGGTAAGTTAAACACAGAGACTTGATGAAAATGGTAAGTGGAGCTGGACACAAAACAGGTATCTGTTCTGCACAAGAAGTTTCCAGATATGAAATTATAGAAAAATACTGCAAATGTTCAGACCAAAAGTAATAAAAATAGTACCCGCTGGAGCATATTTTATTCAAAAAACTTAAATTCAACCCATTTTCCCTGAAATGGACTAGCATTTCAAAATGAAAAACATTTTTGATCAAAACTTAATAGTTCAATATAGAATTATCCTATGAGGATATGTTGGCACTTTTAGAGCTTTTAAAGGTAAAAATAAACAATAATATTTTGTAAAAATATCTCCTTCCTTACACATTTTCAGCTACTGTAATATTCCAGTGGATAAATCCCTAATGACAACTCTGGTTTACTTGATCTATGCTTGCAGGCATCTATATAAATAGAATCATTAATATAATAAGCAATTGTATTTCCTGCTTCACTCTATATTTCCCATAGGTCTGGTCATCATGGCAACTTACGTCTCCTTACGTTGTGCCTCTCTGATTCAAACTCGGACACAATCTGCTCTGAAATCTCATCAGATCATAAACAAGAAGAACTGTTCTTTAGTAAAAATAATGCAATTAGTCAGCCAGTCTTACCAGATTTGAGTTTGATCTGTATACCATGGGCCACTGGTGTACTTTTGAAAAATACAATACCATTGGGTTAAATTCAAATACTTGTTCCTACCCCATTAATAAAAATATTTAGGCATCTTCAATCAATGAAAAAAGTTAAAAAAAAATTAAAAAAAGAGTTAAAATATTCAAGGAATGGAAAAAAGTGATGGTACAGGGATTTTTCAATTTTAATTGCTGTGATATAATGCAATCAGCTGATTTGCCTTCTTAAAATGAAGCAGCATTAAACCTAGAATTAGGAACATCAGTTGAGATTTTCTTTGGTACATGCAGTACTTGCAAATGAGGTTTTTGTGCATACAGTGTGGACAGCTAAGTGTCCAGCTAATCATGTGCACCACTAATTATCTTTCTTGAGAGCATGAAATCATTTCATTAGTTAACACTAAACAACTGGAAAGGAAAATGAAAAATACAAGCAATAGCATCATAAAATCATCAATTTCACATTCTAGCGTTTCATCCAGTGTGTAGCAGATATCATCTAGCATCTGTGTGGAGACTGCTTGAAAAATGCCACTGGCTTATTAGGAGAGGTAATCTTATTCACTGTCTATATTAATTTTACTGAAAAAGAAACTAGACCTTTACTATAAGAAGAATGAATATCTAAACTGATGGTTAATTGCTAATCACTTTTATATCCTAACCTAACTTAAAAATAATTTCTCTTTCATAGAACTATTATGAGAGGGATAGTACATTGGACACATATATATATATTCATTGCAGTGAAGAACTGAGTTTTTTCACTAGCTTTGGAAGAATCAGAGAGAAGCAACAGTATTTCACTGCGTCTGGAACATGTGAGCTGCCAGCCTAGAGGTGAGGGTGCAGAAAAGGACAAATGGCTGCCAAACAAAAAAAATAAAAATTGACTTGCCCAGGTCTATTGTATTGGCATGCTCCTCCTTCCTTCGGTCGGTACGGATTTCTAAAGGGAAGACAATGAATTTTCATCTTCACTTGCTTAGAGAAATATTAGAGGATGCTACACAGCTTCTACACATTGGTGCTAAATGCCAGACCAAGTTTTGAGGAAAAGCAGCTGTATTCCTGCATCTGTATGCACAGCCACTGCATATGTGGGAACAGCACGGTCTGCACACATGCCCAGATGAACAGCTGCGCAATACTTGTGCACAGATATATCTCCTTTCTCTGTTCAGTTATATCAACATCATATGCAGTGCAATTGCACACATGTGGGTTGTTGTTCTGAAAATATGATCCCTTCAGACGTAAATGGAAGGCATAACTCCTACTGATGGACATCTACATCAAATCTGATGTAGCGTCTTTGTTGCTGTCTTGTTCATGTTAAGTTTTGGAAGAAGTTCAATTCACAAGATGTATACAAGAAAGCATAGGAAATACAATGCCAGGAAAAAATATCCTCTCTTGTCTTATGTATGACATATCTATGAAGACCATATTTAAGGGTAGCTGAAGAAGATAAAAAATCAATAATATTTTCTCATCTCTTTGACTTCTTCTTAGTTACGGTTATTCTTTTGGTCAAGTCTCAAAATATTTAGAGCCCAACAATGCAGGTTCAATGGGAATCTAAGGCCCAGTACAGGCACTTACGTGTGGCAGCTACTGAATAAATAATAGTTCAATGGACTTTGTATCTACATCTGGTAAGCAATCAGAACAGAACTAGGCCTAGCAATAGTCTAGCTGAATGAACTGAGAGATAAAACACAGACCTGTAAAGATATAAAGTACAGCAACAGCGTAATAAAAATAAAAAAGCTACAGAATGAGTATAATATCATACAGATTAATTCAAAACCACAATCACATAATGTACATAAAACTTGTCACAGGGTGTTAGAAACACCTCATAGCTTGCAAATTTTATTGTGCTGAAAATGGTACAGAATGTGTGTAAAATAAATCACGAAAGGATACAACACAATTTGACATGGTATCGGTCAGAAAATATGTGAAACTCTATGGAGACAGAAGAAACTCATCAGGCCTAGGACTATTATTAGAATGAAGTTCAAAACAAACCTTCTGCCAGTTTCTCTGTTCTTCAGATATAATTTGTATCCATTCAACTAGGAATGGATCTGTATGTTATGTCCCAAAACACTGAAGTAATTCTTGGTCTTATGAGAATTCCCCTTCACATTACATGGTTCACGAGGTGTGGAACAGTCAAGTCAGCTTCCAAATCAGTGGATGCAAATACAGAGCTGTGGTTTACCACTGACTCTGCCCCTTTCCATTAAACTTCATTTTGATTTTGCAAAAACACAATCACATCTGATAATGTGGGGAGACTCTCAACACCAAAGAATGAGAAGGCATATTCAGAAGTACAGTTCTCTAAATCAAGATTGTTATTGGCATCTGTGGAAAGACAAAAGAATACCTGGAATATTTTCCACAACTTTTGTCATTCCTAAACATATGTTACATATTACTTTAGCCGAAATTTTGGTATGAGGTCTTCTGATTTACTTCTGTGTATGTGTACTTTGATTCCCTTGTGATCTCATATCATGTTCCATTTTTTTGTTTTCCTGCTTTCTGTTGTGTTCCATCTGCTGCTCACTTTGTTAAATCCAAAATGATTTAATATTCAAGCTAATCAAGAATAAGATGCTGTTTAAAAAAAAGCATCTCCTTCATTTAGCTTCCAGAACAATTATAGCATAAGCCAAGACATCCAGTTTAATAATAGCATCATCTGACGGACTGAAAGCATTTTGCAGACATTCATTAACTGATGCTCACATTTCCTTGCATTCCCGCCTTTACTGTTTATACCTGCCCAATGTGCACCAACATTATCATGTGTTGTTTCCAGATTATGCTGCGAACTGCAACATTTAGACATGTTCCTTAGCAACATTTGGGACTCCAAGAGATATTCATATAACAATTTGTGTGTAAAGACAGCACTTGGGCAAAATTTTAGCACTTGAGGTCAAAATTTTGATTGTTAAAATACTGTGGCTTATAAGCACCTAATTTTTTTCATGCCAAATTCTGCTTTTTGAACAAGCACTAGCTGTGTGCCTCTCCTGTATCAGGGATGAGCAGACTGGTGTCCTTTCATACCAATGTTCAGTGAAGCCCCGTGAATATGGTGATGGGGTACCAGTGCCTATTGAGAAGCCCAGCCTAGTATCCTCCCCAGTGCATACTTGAAGTGCCACAACCATGCACAGGACTCCTGGCATGCATGAAACAGAATTCAGAGGTTTTCAAATTTGGATTTGTCATCTTCTTCTGACTACCTGCAGTGTAAGAAGCTAGCCCACAACCTTTCTCCATGCTGCAGGACACAGATTATTCTTCTCAGTGTCTTGCAGAGGTCACAAATTCAGACTGTTTCGGACCAAAGCATATTGCACTACTTTGGATCAAGCACAAGAAAGATGTCCCAGCCATCCCTCTGTTGTACAAAGGAATACCCAGGAACTGCAGCCAGCACTGGTGGAAGATTGATACTTTACGAGAGATTTTAAGTTTTCTTGGGAATTTGTATCATGTTTAAGGACAAGGCTCAGGAAGGTGCTGTGTCCTAGATTTGTTTACTCACAGGTTGAGAATTCTTGCTAGAAACATATTACAGGGAAATCCCATCCTGAGGTCAGAGTGATAAAATAAAGAAAGCTTCTGCTCTGTGATTTATGTTATGACCAGAACCCCTTGGTACTCACAGACTTGTGTAATACCAGCTGCTTATCTACTGTTTTTTCATTACAGACGCATTGTATTTTCCAGCCATCTTGATGCATTCCATTATTTATACCCCTCCTTGTGTTATATTCAGCAGGGAATGGGGTCTGCTTTATTTGATTAACTAGCAATTCTGCAAACGACAGCCACAAACACCAATCAACTCCCATGCAGCAGGAGAGCTTTAGAGCCAGGAATGGTAAACAGCTCTCTCCTGCCATTGTGATCCCAGTGAGGGAGCCGTGCTGTCTATCTAGATCGGGCATTTTATGCAAACTGATAGAAGAATGAAATGTGATTACAGCCTGCATAAAATGCTTCTTAAAACACTCCACATGGCATTTTAATCCTCTCCTCCCATATCTTGGCTATTAAAAAGATGCTGATTTATTGCTGTCATATTTTCAAACTGGACAAATGCTGCCTAATTCAAATACAGACAGACATAAACTGCTTGCTGGCAATTTGACTAAAGAGAATAAAATGGTAAAAATTGTGGAAACAACAATTATCATTACTCTTTAGCCCAAGGAATGATTCTGCTCATTTCACAGAAAAATTTTAGCTTTGTTTTCAGCTGACATGCTTTAAGAAAGCCAGCTTACCTACCCGGCATACCTTCTTCAATGCCGTGCTGTTACTTCTAAATTTTTAACTTGCTGGCTGGAAAGTTCATTCCATCTACATTTATTTCCAAGAAAAGCACTCAGAAAATGTCTCCTCAGTTGCTTGAATAAGGTCAGAAGGAGATGTTAGCAGGAGGCATCATAATATATGCTACAGAAAAAGAAGTAGCCATGCACAACCTGCAGGAGTTGGAAATACTGCTGATGTGATAAGAGCTCCTCTGCATATCACCAGAGGAGCTCAGAGAGATGATGGCAGGATAGGCAGCCCCAATAATACCCTTCTGGGCTAAAGCCAGCCCCATCCACAGCCCGTATGCACAGCCACAGTGCACATGCAGAGTCCCAGTTTTCTTCAAAACATTTTCAGAGCCCTGCACAGATGTTAGGAAAAAAACTGCATGAAACTTCTGGTCTCTGCTGGATGGGATTTGAAACCCCCTGAAGTATTTACTGGGACCTGAAGTGGTGTGTTTGCATGTCACACCACTCTAGAGGAGGCATACGGAATAAGGCTAGAGAGCAACACACAGGTCTTGTCCCAGCCCCACACCTTAGTGCAGCCTGACAGCCTCACCACTGGAGACTATGTTTACTTCAGTCGTCCTTTAAAGAAACAACTCCTTACCTCCCAAGGTCCAAATTTTATGTGCACAAGTATGATTTAAGCACACAAAAGTTAACCATATGTTTGGCACCCTGCTTTGTAGGACACCGATATTTTTGTGCACTAAATCTGAAATCTCCTCTTTCTCCACTTTCTCTACTTAAGCACAACACAGTTTTTCTCTTCAGTAAATTGATACATTCCAACAAAATGCAGCTTTACTAAAAAATTTCCCATTATCTCTAATCTGATGACTTAGGACAACGTCAAAAATCAACCAGCAGCAAAGTCTGCACAGTTTTCCAGTCTCTCAGACCAGATGTTTTAAGATTGGTCCTTAGAGATCTCTCTGACTTTACAACCTGTACGTGCATTTAAATGCATACAGGTATTTGGGAGAACAGACCTGGAGTTTGCAAACATGGACATCATTTTTGGGGACATACAGATAGAATTTTGGGTTCCTCTTTTATACTTGAAAAATTAGACTTTTCTGCACTTTATTTCTCTAGGTGATATCTTAAACCACACTGGAGTTCCTCCTTCCTCCTGTTTTAAGGCTAGGATGACTTTAAGGGCAATTCGATTTAGTTAAAGCTTCTGACACCTGGATACTTGATTCTTATTATCTGTTAGAGACTTAGGTTGATTTTACTAAGTATTCTGTCAGTGCTTTTTACTTTCCAATTTAATTTGCCTGCAATGTCCTTACTATTTCACTAGCATTTCACTGCCTACCAATCTGTTTATTAATGTATTGACTTATTTAAGAGCGTTAGTCTAAAAATTTGCTATCAGAGGTACTCCTCTTTTGCTTTTCTATTACAGCTGTAAGAGTATTAGAATTGAAAAATTCTGAATGATTTCATGAGGGACTATTAAATGTCTTAAAGCAGAAACTTGCTAAGAATATACTTTCTGCAATGCACTTATGCTGGTCTTTGGAATAGATTGGGGGGGGTTGGTAACAATTTATTTTACAGAAATTATATAAATCTGTCAAGTCAAGCTTTTTTTAATAAACAGTTGCTGCAGCAGTTCTACAAACATGAACCAAGATCTCTCTGTTACCTCTTACACTTCTTTCACCATTTTAGTCTTGCAGCCTCATAGTCCAAGATGTGCTTTAGAGCTGGAATATACAGCACATTTTAGATAATGTGTTCTCACTACGTCTATTCATGGCTTTTTTCTGTTGCATATACCCTTTAAACAACCTTACATTCAATCCCATCATTTGCATTTTTTAATGCATCAAAATGTATTTGGGTATTAATAAAATATGTTAATACATAAAAATGATAGCTGGAAACATTTAAGCGAGAAAGTGAATACATTACCAAGTCCTGTGCCTGAAGCAAGAGTGTGCTCTCCTGTCTCCATCTATTGATCATTAGTCAGAGCCTGCATTTCCCCTGATCTGTGCGTGATATGTCCCCAGTGCAGCCCACCATACTGTGAGTCTGCAGCTGGCTTCAAAGTGACAGCCAGGGTATTGGAAAGCTTTGTCTGATGGCAAATTGAAAGCCACAGAATTCACTGCAGAGATAAACAGTGAGACAGTGGAAGTGGATGGAGATAGCAAAGGAGATGTACTGCGTACAGAGAGGTGAGGTGGGGAAAGAAGAAAGGCTCAGAGACCTGGTAAAAAGTTGGAGGAGTTGGTATCCAAGCAAAACGGATGGAGGGTCAAAAAGCAGAAAGAAGAAAAAGTGAGAGGGAGGGAACAAAGTGAAGTGAGAATTCAAAAGGAAAAGAATGAGTTGAGGTTCCTGGAGCAGCGTAGGAGTCTGTGTAGTCCCTCGGTATGCTGGTATTATTCATCTCCATGAACCTGGAAATGTTACAGAACCTCTTCAGGAAAAGCACTAAGTTAGTGGAGATAAAATGGAAAAATAAGAGCTCTTAGGACCAGAATAATAGGTGCCTAATGCCTTTCATGTCTCCTGTAGCCAAATGAGAGCGCTCCAGATGCCAAACTACTCTTCTCTGTCCGGCACTTCATAGAATTTTTCTTTCTTAGGATAACAAGATTCCAAAAGAAGGAATAAGGGCACAGCCATGTCTCTCCACTGTGGAAAGGGAGGTGAGCCACAGAGATGGTTCAGCAAGCTAGTTGTGGCTGTGGTTCTACTGCTGCCTTTGCATGAGTGAGGACAGGAGGAACCAGCAATGGCCGAGATATAATCCACATTTTTATTTCTCCCTGAAGCAGTAATTTTTTATGGATCTTTTCCACTGATGATTTTGAAAAAGGGATACAGAACTGGGTCTGGGCACAAAAGAAAATATGTAGTTGGTTAAACTGCCCAAATTCAAATCTTTTTGTCACCTTCCCACAGCAAAATGGCTAGGAAAAAAAAAAAGTAGTGATCTGAAAAAGCAACAGAAAATGCTTCAAGGACATTTTACTCATCCCAAACTTTGCTTCCTCACAGGTTCCACACCAAAACAGGAAACACTTGATGTGGCAAGACTGGGAAAACGTATTCTTAGGAGCTTGTAACTTGCATCAGGAGTCTCTCATTTAATAAAAAGCAATCTAATGGGCCTAAAGAATTACAGGACTTGTAATATCACATTCATTCCAATTCCTGCTAGATCAAACTAAATGACTGCTTGCCAAAGTGGAATGATATGAAAGTAGCACATTCGGTTTCTGAAGACAATAGATGCTAATACAGCAGAGAGCTGAGCTCAAAGTCACCATGCAGTAATAAAATCTGAGATTATCTATGTGCTACTCAAAAATCCAAAGAAGGGTATATCCCACCACAAGATGCTGACACACAAGGTGAGGTTCACTTCTCTGCTAGCATCCTAGCACAGCTTGCTCATCCCTCTACACTTTTCGGTCATTTAAAGCTGTTGGTCAGACTCTTTTTTTTTGGTGAGATGTTGCCATAGATGGAAGAGCCTAAGAAGATAGTACGTACAATTTTAGTAACTGCATGAGAAGTAGATTTGTGGGTTGGAAAATGTAGCAGAAGTTTATTATCTAGCAAAAGTCTCCCTGCATTGGTTTGTTACTATATATACCCCGCATGCTTTTATTGTAAGATGCCATATCAGGACCAACGTCACTCTAACCTAATGCCCAAATGACAACTGATACCCTAACAAAACTGCCCCGTCAGTACTCTTCTGCCCCAAAGAGTGTTCCTCTCCTGAACCCTTCCTGGGCTCTGCAGCTGATAATCAGAAGTGAGAACATCGTCTTGTTTTGCTTTTAATTGAGAGAGTAACATGCAGCAAAACTTCCATTCTGCCGCAAATATATCCATAAAGACATCTCCTGTTTTGTATGCTTTACTAAAGCCATGAGGTGGTTCATAACAGCACTCATGAGAGCTGTTTCTCTTTCAGACTTCTCCTATGCTACTGCATACTAAATGCACTTACCACATACTGAACACTCAGAAAACTTTTCCTTTCATGGAATATGACACCAGTATTGCTCTGTTAGCCCTAGATATGCCCAAATTTAGCTACTTTCTTAGGGGTAGCTAAGGTATGGGTGTTTTCAGCATCCTCCTCTGTTTATGCCACCCTTTCTAACAGTTGCCTCCCTAACAGCGAGTGTGGCCAGCTGAGAAAATTTCAGCAACAAATAATGTTAGGAATGATATCTCCTTTGAGCATTATCCTGACATACTCATGCTCAGCTTTTACAACCATGGACTGCAAATGCACTCTTTTCTTAAATTATTTCCTAATTGTCAGTTTTCTTACCCCCGTTCCATTCCAAAATTTCCCATCCCCTAAAAATCCCAGCTTCAGGAGGGGGAGCTCAGCATTTCTACAAGTAATCGCTAGCCAGTGCTAATAAAAGCAGCACTCACATTGCTTAGTTAGTCAGAAATTTGAAGTCTTTCATATATGATGCGCAGGATTACAGTGTTCAGATGTGACACAGCCACAGAAACATTTCTACAGAGCTGGTCTCCTACTATCGAGACAGGGATGCACTCCAGGTGTTTCCCTCACGACACCGTCCTAATTAGTTTACTTCTAAACAAGAGAAACCTCAAGTGAAATCTCCACCAGCAAAAGTTTGTTGGTGGAGACAAAGGTTCCTCTCTGGGTTTGTCATGTGAAAAGACGACTACAGGGTTAGAAACGGGGTAAGGCAGGAAGTACTTAGCTTTGTATTTGGCCATTAGGATAAAGCGTGGGGACCCCTCCCGTCTCATCCTCACTCCTCAAAGGGCTGTCAGCCATTCCCCCTCCAGCTGAAAAGTCTGGTCTCAGTTCTCTGCAGAATGCAAGTCTACAGGATTCAAGCAAAATTAGTTCCACAGGGCATATTTTGCCATTTATTTTTAGTGCCTTTTCTAGTCGTGTAACATGATCTTGTGATAGGTACTGTACAAAATAAGCCACCAAGAAAAATAGTTTCCCATCTTAGACACTCCCAACCTCTCTCCAGAGAAGGAAATCATCTGTCTACGATAGTTAGGAATGAAAGTTGGGCACCAAAATTAGGCACCTAAAGTTATACACGGTGGGAGTATTGTTGTTGTAGCCATGATAGTTTAAGGATCTAAGTGAAGCAAGGTTTTAAGAGAGAATTACCTTTAAATAGAAGAAGGGATATAACTGGCGGTGGGATGCCTAAATAACCTGGTTTTCAGGCAAACAAGCCTTGTCTGAAAACAAGCAGAAAACTTCAAGATTAGTAAAATGTCTCTGAGATTAATGTAGTTATGTTAATCAATGAGACAATCTAAGAGAAAAATGTAGCTGGCAACAATGAAGCTGGAGAAAATGAAAGAGAGAATAAGGGCCAATCGCTCAATCAAATCTCCCCCCTGCCCCCCCC
>VXAL01008139.1:0-21425 GCA_013399475.1 Chauna torquata | reverse complement strand
CTGTTACAAACTTTAGCTCTCATGCTGTTTTGAGGTTAGGCTGTAGCTTTCCTTTGAGGATAAAAACTCAAAGGTCAGACATAGATTGTCTTCTAAGAAATACTCTTCCTCTGGTAATGGGCATGTTCATGAACTAGGTTCATTGCGGACTATAGCAGTTCTTTGGTTTCACCCACTTCATATCTATGATGGTATTTAGATCACTATAGCATGAATTCCTCTCTCCCTTCTTATTTGGCAGTTATAAAGTAAGCCAAACGAAGGGAAAGAACATAAAGCAACAACAAAACAGGGCGGCTCAGCTGATGGGTAGTGATTGTAGTACACCAGAGACCTAGTTGTCAAGGTTTTTGTTAGTGCAACAATAAAGGAGAATGTTAAGGAGTTTGAAGAAGATAAGATGACTGTCCGGAGGGAAAACTTCATACCTTACACAAGAGTCCTTGGAGAATGTAGAAAGATGCTTGCTTGAAAGAGAAAGGAGTTGCACTGGAAACTCACACCAATGATTTTTCAATTCAGAAATGAGAAAACTACAGGCAGAGTCAGGATCAGCCATGAAAGGCCTTGAAACTCCATACAATCTTTTTTTTTTTTTTTTTGTAGGGGAGGTGCAGGAGCATTTTCAATAGAACTAAATGCGGAAAGAGTGCTTTGTGAAGTTCAGAGAAAACAAAGCTAAAAGCTGCTATCGTAATGGACTGGAGGGTGTATGGCTAAATCACAGACATGTTACGAAGGGTAAATTTGTAAAACTTAAGACACACTTTAGATGTTAAAATTAAGACAAAACATAAGCTAATGATGACACCAGATCATAAGATTAAGCAAGAGAAAGCCACAGGAAAGAAAATGGAAAGTAAAACTGGGGGGAAGATGAAGAGTTAGCTACTGGAGGTTTTAGTTATGTTGAACTAAGTTAGTGATGAGACATACATGAAAAGACATTAGAGGAAGAAAAAACAAATTTCATTTCAGATACAGAGAGCTCAGTTTCAAGTAGGAGAAGCAGACCTGCAAGTTGTCTGCATGGAGTTGCTAGCTGAATTTCTTTGGACTTAAAAATCCTCAGGGATGAGATACAGATAGAAAAGACTATGGTCTTGGATAGGATGGCCCACAGAAACTGGAGAACAGACCTGGAAAATTCTCCAAAATAACAGAGAGCTAAGAAGGAAGAGCAAGCAAAGACAGTCACGGAAGGGAGAATGGCATGGCACCCAGCAGGATGTCAGTTAGCGACAGGTGAGACTGCTAAAGGGACTGGCAGGAATATGCAGACTGAACTTTGAACAGAAGTCACTAGTAACTTGGATGGCATTTCAGTGAGAGCAAAAGTTGGAAGGTACATTTGGGAGCATGTAGGATGAAACAGAAGATGAACTCAGATAAAATTTTCAGGAAACTTTAGAGATAAAAGGAATACGGCACCGACTGGCTTGCTTGTAGGATGAACACGTGTGTAGATCCATTTCTTGGTACACAGGCTGGCTCAAATTTTGACTCAAATTTTTATTGGAATAAAGCCAAATTAGACAAAACAAGAACTTTCACAGGTTTTCTACTCAAGATAAAAATCCCTCTAGAAAGTCAAAGTGGGATCAAACTTTGGAATATGTTTTGGAGCATTCATAGGGAGAGCAAGCATTTTGTTGAGCCTACCTTAAATTCTGAGAAAACGAGGCAACAGGAAAACAGTTTCACATTTCTTCTATAAAACCATGTGCAGAATCTTCCTCATGCTCTGTTAACTGTCACAGCTCAGTTGTTAAACATCCAAAACGCACTAACCCCTAGGCTAATGCAGATAACTATTAGCCTTTTGATAATGCCTGAAGGTAACACCACATTGTGTTTGCAGTGCTTTCTGGTCTGGTGTTTAGGAATCTAAATTTTTTCACTGCTGCAAGTTTGTTTAAGCCCTAGATATAGGAGCAAAGATACACAGGATTGCAGAAAAAAATCGCTCCAGGCTGGTTACTCTTTAGGCTCAAGCAAACTGGAGCCAAGTTGTGTTAAGGCTATTTGAAATGTGCTCTGCAATGAAATATACTCCACTCCCACCACTATAAACTGACATGTTGACAGACTATGAGACTTCAAACATTATAGTGCCAGTGGATTAGGCATTCCTCCTGACATTATTAACAGCATATCACTGGTAGATCAGGCTCAGACTTTGTGTTGAGACTCGCTTTCCAGGAAAAGGATGCTAAATAAGACAGAGCCAGACCATCCATGACAACGTGAAGTGAGGACGGCAGGTGGGTTTGGTACCCCCAGGCACCTGTCAGCTCCAAGCCATGGACCATGCAGGAGAAGGTAATTGCAAAACAGATTAATTGTACCTTCAGCTGTGGGGCTGAATACATCAAAGTCTGATGGGTACTCCTGAACCTAATTACTGGAGTAGCAACAGAACATCCCATCTCTCCAAGAAGCATCACCTCCAGAGGCAGAGGGGAACCATCGTCTGGGCTAATAATCAGTTTTCTAACCAACAGCTGCATAGTGTAGCTATTCGGGGGACTGGAGTGCAGTTCCAGCATTTTTACATGCTCTTGCCTTTTTTGCTTCCTATCCCTCTCTCAATCACTGCCAAACTGCTGAACCACAGTACAGATACAATATCCAAAAAGTCTGCTTGGTTATCTCCTGGTTTTGGTGTCTTTTTACTGTTAGAAATGTCCATAACAAAGGTGCATGGTCTTGAAAATATTAACTAGATCTTTTTGTGGTGTAATGAGTATATCTGCCACCAGAACAAGAATTCCAATGGCAAGTTTGTGAGTAAATCAGGTTAATTACCTAATTCAGGAGTTTTCTGGCTCATCAATAGAAATCTTCATGCCATTGCCATTGCAAATTAAGAAGAACTACATTCAGTTATTGATAATTTGTTTTAGCACAGACTTGCAAATCATTATTACCCCTTTCTTCCCCAGACAAACCACCTTAGCAAAGCTTTGTTATGGCCTATTCAGAGGTAGTTTAAACAGTAATATTATTACTATTGGAGTATTCTGAGGAAGGTAAAACTGCCATCCACACTGTCCAGGGAAAATGAAAAGGCTCAGCAACTGCTCGCATGTTTTCACTGTGGGTAAGATAACAAGAAAATGAAAATCTCAAGGCCAAATTTATTTTCATACTGTGGTGAGGGTTAAAGAGGAAATATTAATGCTCTGGAATTGAGAAAATAAAAAGAGTTTCTTTTATTGCACCATCCAAAAACATTAATACACCTGACAGTCATTATCAAGTTTCCTAACAGCTAAATATTTTGCACATAGAGCTAAACAGACAGAGGCTTCAAATGGATTTTGATTTTGCCTATGCAGCCTGGGAAGGGAATTTTCCACTTTGTACCTGAGAAAAATGCAGATGCTGTAGGCTACAGTATCATGTTCAGAGGAATGAGGTGGGTAGGATAGGGCATTAGGCACTATTGTACTCTAGGGAAGAAAGAGCAGACAGGGGCACAATGGAAGCACTTCATTATATTTTAAATGGGAATAGTTCCAAGGATAGGAAAGCCTGTGGTGCTTGTAAAGGATTAAGCAGGGTAATGTGCTTTTTAAGAAGACATAAAGAGGTATGTAATGTGATATGTTTAAGCCTAAATGATTTTTCTTGGAGTCCTCAATGAATGTTTAAGCAGGCATGACTTAGGCCTCTGTAAATCCTCTCCGAATAAATAACTTCCCTGAAAACAGAGATTCCTTTGATGGAATGAGATGCATATTTTATAACCTATGCAAAAAAAAAAAAAAAAAAAAGGAAAATCAAATTGAGATACACAAAACACTGAAAAATAATACAGAAAAATGGAGTTAAAAGTGAATATTCTCTGGAATAATCCAAGCATTTATAGGAATAAAGATACCTTCCCATCCATTTCGATTTGACAGAGTAGGAGGACAAAAAACTGAATGCTTCCCTTGCTTTGATACAGATCTTAAACTGCTTTTTGTTGTCTTTTGAGAAAGTATGAGACAATAAGCTGCAGAAATATCTAAATTGCCTGTGCTCTTCAGGCTGTCTCCTATTTGAGGTATTTAAAACTCTGCTGTCTTTTCAGGGTAAATCCACCCAGCTGCTCTCTAACCAGACCTGATGGTGTAAACTGCTGTTCACATGGATGTTCAGTGATTTGTATTCACCTGATTTATGAGAACAGGACCAATACATATCCAACTCCAACTCCATCTTCCCATCCTTTTTCTCTTACCTGCCTTGCCCTCCTGCCAGGAAAAACAAGTCAAAGCTGTAGATGTCCCAGCGCAAAATGGGATAACGCAATCATTGTCATTTGGCTGCATTGTGTTCTCACTTGCACGGGTGCGATTCCCCATGAAGTCCCTGGTACAGCAAATTCACCATCCTGCTGAGCAAGCGGGATGATGTGCTGAGTAAATCAGCATCTGATTCGACTACCCCTCTCCCTGTTTATAGATACATTTACATTAAACTGCTACTTTCCTCCAAATACAAGGAATGCAATTTGCAGAATAGAAGCAAGACAAAATTGCAGGATTTTAAGATATAAAAACGTTTGTCTGAGCATTTTCCACATCCAAAGTCTAACCATGTCATTTTGTGATGGCTACTTGCAAACCCTGTACGTCTTGGAAAGGGTGCAGCAGGGCCTGGATAAACTGCTGTTAAGTGATGCTTTAGTGCTGCTTAACAGTAGAAACAAAACACAGCACAAAGGGAGACCTGTTGATTCATCTTGTCCAGGGTTATAATCTGGTTGTGTTAATGGGCCTGGTGTGGCCTGCTAAATTCATTCAAGGGCCTGGAGAGTACTACGAAGTATATAAATAGGCAGAGGGGATCCATAAATACTTTCCTCTAAAATGTTTTCATTTTTTGGAAGTACTTTACAGAGATTATAATCCCTGCCTTTTATCAGTTACCCTTTTTAGAGTGTACCACCCATGAGGGTGGTCAAACACTGGAACAGGTTTCCTAGGGAGGCAGTTGATGCCTGGTGCCTGTCAGTGTTCAAGAGGCATTTGAGTAACGCCTTCAATAATATGCTTTAAGTTTTGGTTAGCCCTGAAGTGTTCAGGCAGTTGGACTTGATCTTTGAAGGTCCCTTCCAACTGATCTATTCTATTCCAGTTTTCCCTGCCTAAGAGTAGCTTTTAACATCACATTCATCTTCCAGCTGAGGAAGAAGAGTCTCAAATGACTCTCGAAAGGCACAGCTTTTTTTTTTTTTCCTTTTTTTTTTAAATCAACAGATCTTTCTTCCTGAGCAGGCAGTCTCCAAAAAGCTTCCACGTGAATAGAAATTGGCAGATAACCTTTTTCTGTGTTATTTCTTCCTGTAAGGTGAAAGAAGGGGAGAAACTGCATATGCATAGGTGTATGTGTATGTTCAGTGGAATCGGGCCTTTTGATGTTTTAAAATTGGAGGGTGGCTGGCTTGCTCACATGCTGCAACTTTGTTATTTGAAGCCATCATTTGCAAGTGCTTATTCCTGGAAAGCAGAGGCATGGGAAACAGACAGAACTCAGACAGTTTTGCTGTTGTAGGTTTGAAGACAGAAACTGCCATGTTTTCAGGAATTAGAAATGAAAGACTATAATCTGGAATTACTTGCCAGGATGATACGCTGATGGTTTTTTCAGCTAAAAGCAATTAGTGAACACACTATTCATTGTGTTGATTGCTGTGTTTGACGTGCTGCAGTTTTTGATTCTCCTGAACCCCTTAGTATAACTTGGGAAGGCAAAGAAGGAGGAGGAGGGCTTTTTTTTTTTTTTTTTATACAAAAGGCAAAACCTATTTTTATTAGCCCCTTGCAAACTGAGCTAAAATATATTTTCTCAAAAAAAGCAATTTCCTCTAGCCAATAAATCTTTAGATTGTTTTTTCTTTCTTGCTTTTTCAACTTATGACTTTTTCCAAAGAGTTTCAAAAGTACAGCTCCCCAGGGCTTTTCTTGCCTCTCCATTCACACTGTTTTGTCCTTCAGAGGAGAAAATACGATCTCAGTTATACGGAGGGTGGATTAGTGATTGTTAAAACTCCGAGCAATCTTCAATATTTTGTGGTTCTCTTATTATCAAGAGATAACCAGTGGCTTCATGATTCTTTTTGACATAGCTTTTTCTCTTATGTGTTTGTATCTGGTGTCAAAACAACAGAAATTACAGGTTTCCCTGGCAAATGGATTTCAGTGAAAACAAAACACAGTTTGCCCCTGTTTTTAGAAGTCTTTAAACCAAGCTTTAGACAACACACAATTTTATGGATATTTGCTCTAATTAATTGTCACGTTTTGAAGTTTAAAATCAAATCTGCAAAATACAATATTTTTCAGATTTGATTTTAAAACTGAATGTGAAGATACAATAGCAGAGATAAAGTTTGTACTTAGCCATTAACCACTATTCGCTCATACTGAACCGTTTCAGACTACTGTTCTTACAAAAGCTGTAGCTGTCAATCACAAGGAAACATTGAGCTCGCAAATGTCCCTGTAAAAATTGACTCTTGCTCTCAAATTATTTTCCCTCTGTTAAACTCGTTACAAAAGGTGGCTGTGAGACTCTTTAAAGACAGATCATCTTTTTCTGCCTGCCTCTCTTGAAACATACGTGATTCAGAGCTACAACTGAAAGCCAAGACTTTCAGTGTTGGGAGCCTACAAAAATAAGTTAATCAATGTCTTATATTGAAAGTTCTTTAAACTTTGTACAGTACATTGCCATGTCTTCTGGTGTTAGAAGTCCAATGATCCTGTTCCCATTTTGCATCCCGACAAATGCATTCATCTCTCATACCTATAAATCCTTTTCAGAGCAAACACTCTAGGTACTTAACATTTTAAAATGTAGTTGTAAGCAAGCCACCTCGCAGAGTCTTAATCCTTTGTGCTGATGTAATGGGCTTGCAGAAATTGGTACTAGGCATAACCATTATTTGAGTGCAAATGCATCCCTGACAGTTAAAAGCAACAGCTAAACAAATCTGGTGTTACAACAGAGAGTCTCCAGCGGGAAGGAAAAAGTCATAGCAGTACCTTTTGAATGCCTGCAGTCGACTCCAAGACGTTGTTCTCTGAGCCATTACTTCTGTTAATCATCCGCCACATTTGGGAATACATGCTGTCCCTCTCAAAAGGATTCATCCCTTTCACTCGGACGTGCTCATAGACTGCAGAGTCCAAGACAGTGCCATAAGGAATATCCGTCTGCCTTGAGAGATCCTGGAGAGACCTTAGTTGTTGGTGAAGAAAAGAGACACAGGAGACTTGAAGCCACATTTCAAGAGGAAGCAGCTGCAGGCAAGCAAAGAGCAACATACAGGAAGAGGGCCAGTTTCTTTTGTTGTTGTTTTTTTCTGCTTGTTTTGTTTTAAAAGACAAAGTGAGTCTGAAAAACTGTTTTTATGGTTTAAGACACAAGAAGGAATATGAAATGAAAGGAAGGGGTGGAAAAAATGAAAAAAGAGAACAACAGAAGGAGCAAAAGGATCCTGTCAAATGCTGAGAGTTCCTTTGAGCAGGGACAAAGGAGAGAAGGGAGTGTTGCAGTCCCTTCAGCCACACGCAGCAAATTAACTGTGTTAAATTCTCTTAACAACAGAACTCACCGAAACTAGCCCAAAGCACCAGGGCTGAGTACTTCTCTGAGCTACCAAGTTACACGGCGAAGAGTAGCTTTTTGGTGCCATTCCTGTACTGAACTGTGCACCCATCACATGCAGCAGGTCGCATCCTACACTATTTTCAGCAACAGGAACATTTCTATTATAGTTTCACGAACTGCCTCTGCATTATGGTTCATGTTGCTCTGTCCGATAAATTTGCTCTACTTTACATGTTAATCTAGTCTTATTTCTTCCCTATAAACAGGAACAAATTAACCAGTTCAGAAGTTTCTAACGCATCCCAAATACAGCTTTGTCAGCTCTGCTTTGGCCTTATATATATATATTTTTATAGTCTTTTAAGTCTACTTACCTCCTGGCCTTTATTTTCCTGTCCTATAGAACTGCTCTTCCATACCTTTGTTTCTTTAATAGCATTCATTTCAAAATAGCTATTGCAATATGTCTAGTGCCTAAAACCCATTAGAGCTTTCCTGGCACAAATTAACATTGTACAAACTGCACAACTAGTGGATGACACCTACGGACAAATCAAGGGTCTGAGTGCTGTCTCAAAGCAGGCAACAGCAAATTGAAAAAGCTCTTTGCAGCTGCAGAAAATGTAAACTCAAATGTAGGAAATTCATCAAATTCCACAATGCATTTTTGAAACATGTAAATTTAGAGGCTAGTAAAAATGACCTTACATGGGGGAAAAAAAAAGGAATTCTTTGATGTTTCAGAGATGACAAAGAAGAAAACAGATCTTGAAGTATATATACACCACTGAACACAACAGAAAGTGAGGAAAGAAGGAAGAAATCAATAGCACTCATTGGAAAGGGTTTAGAGGTTCATTGAGTCAAACAGAAATCCTTTGAAATTCAGACATATGGGCTTAGAAAAACATTGCACAAGAACGAAATTCTAAGCAGATAATACATAGGAAATATAAGAGAGAGATAAATTCAGTTTTAAAGAGTAAATAACTAACAGCATTAAGAACCTCACAATTCTCTCCTCTTTCTCCAACAAGATGGCATTCCTCTTCAAGAACATAAGCAGCAAGGAACCTGCAAAGGATCAGTACCCATAAAGGATCATCACAGGTGAGCTGCTAGATGAAGCTTTTGCTGAAACTGAGTATATCAGTCTCCTACCATAGGACTGAGACTTACCCTTTTCTAGGAAGAAAAATGTGAGACTGCAGTAGACTAAGGTATCTGGAGAATAAGTATTGTGGTTAATTTGTAATTGAAAAGTGAAAAAAAAAATCAAGTCCAGATATAAACAAGTATAAGTTCTGAAAGATTAAATATGAAATGGCTGAGCTGTTAGCAAAAATGTGAAATCTTATTACAGCCTGTGTGTGAAAGGGAAGCAATAAATATTTTTAAAAGGCTCTAGTGGTAATCAGGGGAATTACAAAAGTAAACAACTCAGTAAGATGTCACACTCAGGTTTAATAAATAACCTGAAATAAGGATTGATAAAATCTAAAGATAGCCATCAGGCAGGCTTCCCCAGGGAAAACAACACTCATCTTTGAAATTACTAAAAAAAACAAGACTTTCAAAAGGCCTTCATCAAACAATATAAAGAAGGTGGAAGTACGAACATGCTACAAAGGAGGAATAAGAACATAAGAACAACATAAGAAGGACATGGACCTGTTGGAGCGAGTCCAGAGGAGGGCCACGAAGATGATCAGAGGGCTGGAGCACCTCTCCTATGAAGACAAGGCTGAGAGAGTTGGGGTTGTTCAGCCTGGAGAAGAGAAGGCTCCTGGAAGACCTTATAGCGGCCTTCCAGTACCTAAAGGGGGCCTACAAGAAAGTTGGAGAGGGACTTTTTACAAGGGCAAGTAGCGACAGGACAAGGGGTAATGGCTTTAAACTGAAGTAGGGTAGGTTTAGATTAGATAAAAGAAAGAAATTCTTAACTACAAGGGTGGTGAGGCACTGGAACAGGTTGCCCAGAGAAGTTGCGGATGCCCCATCCCCAGAAGTGTTCAAGGCCAGGTTGGATGGGGCTTTGAGCAACCTGGTGTAGTGGAAGGTGTCCCTGCCCATGGCAGGGGGGTTGGAACTAGATGATCTTTAAGGTCCCTTCCAACCCAAACCTTTCCTTGATTCTATGAATTTAGAAACATTTCCAGAGTAAGTGTGGATAGCATTAGGAAAGCAATTGCTCAGCTAGACTGCATGTTCTTGATTGACATTAAGGATAGAACGAGCAGCTTCTGCAGAACTGAAAGGCTGAACAAGGAAAGTGTGGACCTGTTGAGGAAATATGGGACAGCAGACACAGCTAAGGTGGAAGTGCTCAGTGCCTTCTTTGCTTCACTCCTCATCAGCAAGGTCTCCCAGGTTTCTGTGACTACAGACAGGGTTCTAGGAGACAGTGAATGATCAGCAGTGGGTGGCCAGGTCAATCTCAACCAGTCGAGGAAGGGATTGTTTGAGAGCACTAGACTTATAGAAGTCCATGGGACCTGAAGGGCTGCATTGAAGTGTGCTGAGAAAGCAGACCAATGTCCTTGCAAGGCTGCTCGCTATCACCTTCAAAATGTGGTCGAGACTGGAGATTCCTGACCACTGGAGAAAGGAGATGTCCAGACTATCTTCAAAAATGATCTCAAAGATGATTCAGGGAACTAAGGCTGGTCAGCCTTGATTAATTCCCTGGACAATATCATGGAACGAGACCTCAGGCTGCCCAGGCAAGTGGTTGAATCACCATCCCTGGAGGTATTTAAAAGACGTGTAGATGTGGTGCTTAGGGACATGGTTTAGTGGAAGACTTGGCAGTGCTAGGTTAACAGTTGGACTGGATGATCTTAGAGGTCTTTTCCTATTTAAATGATTCTATGATTCTATGTTTTGAAGCACATGAAGGAGAAAAAGCTGACTGGGAACAGTTAGCATACATTCACCAAGGGCCTGTACAGTAACTCAAGGGCCTGACCAACCAGATTGCCAACAGAATGACTGAGTTTGATGACAAGACCAGCACAACGAATGTAATTTACCTCAAGTTTAGCAAGCTTTCAGTACTGTCTCCCACAATATCCTTGTATCTAAACTAGGTCATTAGGCCTGGCTGGGTGGAAAACCAGATGGATGGATTCCTGGTTGGATGATCAGGCTCACAGGGTAGTGGTTAGTGGGTTGTATCCCATTTTGAATCCAGTTACAAGTATCACAGGGGTCTACCCTGGGACATGTCTTTATCAATATCTTGGAGGAGGTGAGGAAGCACCCTCTTACCAAGTTTGCAGACAACATGACACAGGGGGTCAGCCAATTGCTCGAGGACAGGGCTTCCGTTCAAATTGACCTAGAAAGGCTGGAGGAACAGGCCAACAGGAACATTGTGAGATTCAGCAAGGACAAATGCAAAACCCTGCACTGTGGTAGGAATTATGCCCTGCAACAACCCAGGCTGGGACCTGAATGGCTGGGTAGCAGCTCTGCAGAAAGGGACCCTGGTAGACCATGGTGTGCCTTGCTGAGAATTTCTCCCTGTTTAACCATTACGCAAAGTGTGGTGTAGAAGTAGGTGTATTACTACTGCATTTATAGTCTACGTATCTGTCAAAAGCATCATGATGAAAGGCACTAGATAAATACAAGATACTATATTCACCCATTCTGTGTCACTGCTGCTGCTGCCAATATGCTTCTGTATCTCCTGGCAGCGCTCAGAAGTGCAACAAACTGTCATAGGATACATACTGCAATGTCCTGTAATTGTTGTTATTTGTCATACATATTACCAGAAAAATACACAAAAAGTATTCACTAAGTCTCCAATTTCTAATGACAACACCTAGCAAAACTGCAATCATTACTTTACAAGACTCTGTATAAGCCATATAATTTCTAATGTAACAAGCAACAAAGCATTTTTTTGAAATATTATTGCTAACTGGTATATAAATGATACATGTAACTGCTGCCACAAAACAGTACAGTTAGAAACAGCACAGAAGGAAAAACAGCTCCTCTGTGTATCTTGCAGCTATAAAAGCAACCTTGCTATTTTCAGACAGGCAAACCAACACCAGACATAAGTGGCTGGTCTAGAAGTGTACTACAAACAGGCATGGGAGAGTTCTCATTTTATCACTGCGAAGCAAGTGAGAGTGCCATCACACACACAAGGATCACCAGCAGAGAAATAACAAGGAGGACAAATATGTTGATGCCTTCAGGAAGGTGCATGGTAGCTGCCTAGTCTGGACTAACTACAGCCTGCAGTTCTTCACTGTTTGGTGTCCTATCTTAAAACACAGGATGCCTCTTAGTTGCCCTGCTCTGTGTCTTTGCACATTGTAGGTGCTGCACCATGCTGAGAAAATAATGGTAAGAAGACAAGAGTGAGATGAATAAGAGTTTAAACTCCACAGATGAGCTAAACACTGCTGCCAGTTGCAAACCCCAAGCTCTGGTTCACCTGACCCTATGCTGAGAAGCAAGAAAGAAGTTTTGCAGTCTCTGAAGTGTACATGTGTGCACACTGCTGTGTAGGCAAGCTGTAGAAATAGAAAAGACCTATCACATCATTGACTGCATCCCCTCACACAAACATATCAAATGGTATCATAATATATATGACCTGCTTCAGAAACTGTTTTTTATAACCTGCATCTCTACAGACTTCTGGAATGACATTCACAACCTAGCAGCCAAGCTACAGCAAAACAAAGAAAAACAGCAAACCTTGACAGAACTAATAAAATTATTAAACCATCGAGGTTCCTTTCCAAATGAAGGATTTTTTTATAACTGCTTTGCCTCCAGCCTGGTTTGCAGGCCACATATTGTTCGATGTACCTTTATTCCTGGATTAAACAACTTATTCTCTGTTCATACAAATACATTTAGTGGAGATATAAATCCCCAGCTTCAGTATGTCAGCCAGTATCAGCACACAGCTGCCAGGCCAGACCTCAGAATAAGGAAAAAGTATTAGTTAAATTGATGAATTCATACAGGTTATCCTCTGATGCCCAAATTCTGATAGCATTATCCACTTTCGATGGGAATTTAATTTTGCAGTAGTTTTACTGATCTCAGTTGAAATATCTGCAAAGCAAAGTACATCTAAGATAAGTAAGGGTATTGCAATCCCACGTTTAAAAAAAAAATCTCTCTTTGAATTTCTAGTTTTGAAGCAGTATGGTAATAGAAGTGTTTAAAACCAAATAAAAAGCAGATAAAGTTGAAAAAACTGTTATAAAATAAAATGGCTTTAACTGAGCTTGCATATAGACAAATTCTCCTTATAGGGAAGTGACCATGCAGTGCAATACACAAGTCACAGTTCAGCTTATTTTTGGTTATCACTCATGAAGTATTGTGGGGGAAAAAATATTATATGTGGTCTTCATGTTATGTTTTTTTTTTCTCATCACAATTGGGATAATACAAATATTATCCTCTACAAATTAACTACAGTGTAGGGCTATTCTGAGGATGAATCAAGTCATTTGAGGATGAATTATTAACAGACGTGTATTTTACAGCATTTGTTGAGTTTGTTTGATTATTCTGCACCTTAATCAGGCAGTAGTAGTCAAGTCACTTTCATTTTCTGGCTTAGTACAGATTAATTACTTTGTAACTTAAAAAATTATCTCTGCTTTAAACTCAAAGAAAAAAAGAATTATTCTCACATTAGGTTTTGCATATTTTTATTTTCCCAAGGTGTACCTTCCTCTATAAACTCAAATCTTAGACTTAGAATTGGCAATATCTTCTTCATGCATGTCAGCCAAAAGTGTTTAAAAAGAACACAGAAAACGTAGAAGAATGAAAGGTCAGTTCCATAAAGGAATAAATTCTTTTTTAGGTGATTATATCTGGGGCTTGCACATGAAAGTATCTTTGAAGATCTGGGTTATAGATCATTTTAGGCTGGCTGTTACTAGAGTTGACTGTTTCACAGAACTGTCTGCAAGAAAGTAGTCATTAAATTTTAGGAGAAAATAATCAACCTCATTGCTTATACTTCAGTCTTTATTTATGACTAA
Organism: Chauna torquata; assembly: GCA_013399475.1. NCBI lineage: Eukaryota > Metazoa > Chordata > Aves > Anseriformes > Anhimidae > Chauna > Chauna torquata. The sequence goes on along the minus strand of VXAL01008139.1, from coordinate 7,779 downwards.
TTAAGATAAAGCTTTCCGATGCATTTTTCTTTTTTTTCCTAGGATGTTAAGGATTATTTCAGAGGTGAGCTTAGGAAACTAGGCACAATAAGCCAAGACATTTGACTGTTGGAAGTGACAGCTGTGTCAGAAACTAATAATGCTGTTTGCTAGCCAGTTTGAAGATCTGGGTGAACCATGTAAAAGGAGAGGTTAAGTAACATTCTGTTTTTCAGAGTAAGGAAATATCTGTTCTAAGTACTGCATTCTTGTGTAACCCTCCTTGCAGAGAACACGTAGGCAGTCATATTGAGCTGTTTAAAGCCTTGGGGACATCTTAGCTTAAAATGAATCATGGTTTAGGAAAGAAATTGTGAAAAGAATGACTAGGCAAAACAAGCATGACAAAAGGCATGCTTTACAGCCATGCTTCCATTATTCAGAGGCAGAGGTCTCACTTATTAAACAGGATGTACTACTGGTTATCTTGGAGAACATAACGTGGACTTCTTATTTTACAGAAGACACAGACTCTCCTTTATAACATGTGCAATCACAAATCTTAATCAAGCTTCCACATTTTTAGCAGTGGGTTGGATTTAAACCTGAAGCCACCTAACACCAGCCTTTCTTATGACAAATCCTTTGGCTTTCCCTCTGACTCCCAATTTCCCTGGAAAATTTCAATGCCTGTGAGATAGTGGTGACACCCTCACTTTACTACAGAAAGCAGTGCAGTTTGAGTAAATCAGTCTCTCTGCCAATGGACTCTAACTCTGTCCTAATGGAATCATAAAACACAGTAATGGCAGTAGTGGCTCAATGATGAAATTCTCAGCATCAGCACCTACAAGAAATAGCTTGAATCCTCCAAATTTGGCGTTTACCAAGAGAAGCTACTCTTAATTACCATTCATTCATGTTGCATTTGAGACATTGATCTAAAGATCAATGCTTTGCTTTGCTGCCACAATGTCTTGGCATTTGAATTGCTGATTGTCTTGATTTAAATATCATCTGCAATGTGGTTCAAAAGTGTGACTAAAAGATGCACTAGGAAGTACTTTATGACTTGTACGCCTCTATTGCTGATACTGCCTGTTGGTATTATTATTAATACTCCCAAAGGTATTAAGAGTCGCCATTTGTTTGGAAACATAGTCCATTTAAAAACTGTAACGAATTTGAACCAAATTAATCAGTGAAGCAGAGAACAAAATTCCATCACTCATGTAAGCTGATGCAAAGATCTACTTCAAGACTGTCTAGGGAATGGGAACATTTCACTAGTTCTTCCTAGTGTATTGCCTAACAACATTTTGTCTGCTCTTCTTAAAATAAGCTTCTGGACACTATGAGACACTGCCTAGGAAAAGCGGCCCAATGACCATAATAGACAGGAAAGGGAGGATGGAAGAATTCGGAACAAAAGCTGGCTACACATCCAAAAGTTGAAATGAAGTAACTACTGAAATGTCTCATGGAAATGAAATGTGCTGTGGGCTGCTTGAATCCTCCTATCTTTCATAAAAGATATCACAAGGACAACACACTGTCATATCTGGTGATAGCTGGAAATCTGAAATGAAAACCCATTAACTACTTGTTACATCTGTGCAAACCCACCAACCATCTTTCATTCGTCTGACTTTTCAGAAGCTGGCTGGATAGCACTATGAGCAGAATCTGGTTTATTTTCTTTAAATACTTAAACTTATTTCCATTCTGGCCCTCAAAGCTCCCCAAGGTACAATTTCATTTGTTAAAAAAAAAGAGCATCAGCTTTTTTCTCTATTGCTTATTCATGTTTCCCACTTTGCAGTAATTCAGCATGGTAAACAAACAGCTTCTCTGTTATGTGCTGGTTTGAGTTCCAATTTTGGCAGTTTTGTAAACTAAAGTTTTACACTCACCATAGTTAGGATAACTTCATTCCCTAATGGATACTTAACACATCTAATTACTCTATTTCTGAGCTACAAGCACTTTGATAAATGTCTCTGTTCTTTCATTTCAGAAGCTTTCCAGCTGCAACATTTTCTACTGAATAAAACATTTTCAGTGACTTTGCCCATAAATAATACAGCACAAAGACCAATGTAGTCCCAACTGTACATAATAACCTCAGAATTCCACTGGGGGTTTTCTAGTGACATCATAATAAACTACAAGAAAAAGCTGAAGATGTATTAAATTATAGTTTGGGTATACTTTATGCTTTTTTTACACATGATAAGAAAACAGACATTTGTCACAGTAATTTGAACATTTTTCTGGACTACTTCAAAACCAGAAGAGATATAATTCCAAAGCAGGATGCAGAGGCATATTTCATATTTGTAAGGACAAAGTGAATGGCTGAATATATCATCATTATTTATTTTGCATGTACAAATGCCCATGTTGTTTGTTCACACTCCTTAGTCAGATGTAAGACTTTTTAAACATAAAAATAAATCAAACCCTCTCAAAATCTCAAGATGAATGCTAACAAACATTGGTGAAGAATTTCATTTTATTCCCCTGTAAATTGTGAAGGGATTATAATTGGGACTACCTAGTCAAATAGTTGGGTTGCATCAAAATACCCCTGCAGCACTCCAGAATCTCAGTCTGTTACTCAGATCTCAAAAGAAAATAGTAATTCAATTTAACTGGTAATGCAACTGTGACAGGGGAATGGTCTTCTCAAGTGGTTTTAGTCTGTGCTACTTGTCTGTGTCTTAGAGTGTATAGCCCTCTAATAGATGAAAGTGTTGAGGCTGTTACCCAGAAAGAAAAGATAACAATCAGACACTTCATTTCCATTTGGGAATGAATATGGGCTGGTGCTGCCTGGGCTGAAGACAACAGAAATTTGAGTCAGCAAAATCCTCCCCCTTCGACCAAGGAGCCGAAAAAAAGTGAAAGGGTTTTTGCAAGAAGATGCTCCTAATGGGGAGAGTTAGCAGGCAACCATGTGCTCAAAGCAAGGGGCTGCTTCTACTCTTGGGTCTGAGCTTGGGCATCCAATTGCAAATAAAACCTGGCTGCATTTGGAGATGTTTACTTGTCTGTGTGCTGTTAAAGCCTGGACTGGTTTCAGTATGTAGAAAACCCTCACACAGAGGAAAAGTGCCTTACCGAGACTGAAGTGGTTGGCTGGCATGCAGTGGTGCTTGAACCCAACCTGCGAATTCACAGGAGCACAGAGCTTCCCCTACCCAATCTACACCAGTGACTTGCTGTCTCCGGGGACATTTCAAAGAGATTTGGAAAGCAGCTGAACCAGAGGCAGCAAGACCTTAGCTTATGATACACAGAAGACAGGGAGTTGAATCAGCAACTGGAGTGAGGAAACTGAATTTTCCCTAAGGTCAGTATTGAGCCTGACTTTAAGGCCAACTTCTTATCTTCCTGGAGAAAGAAATACAGCAGAATGTGCCTCTGTTTTTCAAAGCCACTCTCTCCTTTTTGCAAAGAAGGATTTATGGGAAAGGCTAAGTTTGTCACTCTCACATTCTGTGCACACGTAGCGTCAAGATTAAAAAACTGCTATTGAAAAAGGGCCAGCTACCCCTTGGAGAGTTTGGCTAGCTAATGCTTCAATGTATTTGCTAGTCTCTGCTTTGACCCAGGAGGAAGGATTTAGGTGGGTGGTGGGAAGGTCATTGGAGTGGTGGGAGTGAGAGCAACTCAGCATGTTGCTTGCTGAGGGAGGACAGATTGGAGCACAAAAGGGCAGAGAGAGGGGGTAGGACACCTAGAAAGGTTTCTGTGGTGTGGAGAGATGAGATGATCTGGAAAAAAAGATAGGAAGGTCTGACAGAAGAACCATAAAAGGGACAGATGAAGATGAGAACATTCATGTTAGGGAGGCATGAAGCAAAAGAACCAATAGACAGAAAAAAAGAGAACAACTAATTTGATCTGTTAACGTAGTAAGAGAGCACCTGTGAGTGAAAGTGCAAAGGCAACTAGTCAGTGATTTTTTATTGTTCGTTGCTATTACCACATTTTTCACTTTGTCAAGAAAAGGTGAATTCAGCTTTGAGCTCTCCATACATAGAAGTACTGGGCCCCTCCTGATCCAAGTGTCGAAGCACAAGTACTGTGTGTTGCATTTGAATGGAAAGGATAACCTGAAAACACACACCAGCAATTTATACTTTCCCACTTCAAATACTGACAGACTGGTTATCTCAAGCTCTATTGCTTCTTTTAAAATATGTATACGTATATACATGTGCATGTATACATGCCACAGAATAGTAGCTGCCAGAGGCCAACAATTCTAATATTAAAGACAAAGTGTCTCCAGGGAGACTGGAAGTCTATCATCTACGGTATACTGTTTTGTTAGCTTCCAAACTACTACTCCGGAGGAGGATAAAAATTTCTCCCTTTTCTCACATTTAAATAGAACTTTTGTACCATTCCACATGGATATATATGTGCACCCTTCCTGTCCCTCAGTTCATCAACTTACTGGATAGAGTTCTCAATGCGCGTGATGGTGAGGAAAGCTGCTAGGTTTGCCGTGTAGGAGGAGATGACAATCAAAGCAAAAAGCCACCAAGCCCCCATCATCAGTCGTGTTGCCAGGGTTGTATATGGGACTTCTCCTCCTGTGGGGAAGAAGGAAAAGCAAGAGTTTTAATTTGGCAGAAGGAAACCCAGATCTTCATTATTCAAGCCTTGCACAGGAGAACTGGGCCCCAAGATTGGCAGGGTATTTGCTTTCATAAAATGAGCAGTATTTTGGAGCCACACTTTCTATACAAAGTACTGAAGAAGACCCACAGTCAGCCATCATTATTGCATTTAATCTCTTTTCCTATTGTGCCTTTAATTGCAATTCATCTGCCTGTCCTGTCCAGTAATGGAAATAGACTTTGAGATCTCAGAACAAAGTGAGAAGTAAATTGTTACAATATTCTTTCCTTAGAGATCTTATCTACAAACCTTAATTAAGCTTTTCTTGCATTCTTGAGAATATGAAGTTAAACAAAATGCACCAAAACACAATTATTTTTCACAGTTCTGTAGGCAAGCAGATGCTCATGAGAACCATACGTATGTCTACCACTTTCTGCAAGTCCACCAGGACATGAAAATAAATCACATGCTGAAGAAGAGTACAAAATTATTTTGCATTCCCATAGTTACTTTTCTTCAGAATTTAAATACCATGTAAACAAAAGACTAGCAGCAATTAAATCTACCAGTAGTTTAGTGACTTACAGGATCAGAGCTGCTCAGTAATGCTTGTGTGAACAGAACCCTTTTTAGCAAGCTGTGAAAAGCATTATTTTATGCAAATAGCTGCCCCCAAAACATGGAGTCTTTGAAAGAACTCTTTCAGTTAAAAATATACAAACCCACAGATTTTTAGATGAAAGAAAACTCATTCTTTTATAAATACCCATTTTGTCTGTAGTGTAAGTTTTGTCACAGCTACAAGTAACTAGGAAGAACAGGTGAATGCACCAAACACCCACAGTCAGTTGCTCAAGACGTTCACCCTTTCCCCCTATACTCAGCACTTTGAAAAGTGGTCATTATTTTAAGGGAGCTTTCTCAGATTCAAAATCTTTTGATGGTATGATAGCTGGAATTTTCATAAGCAAAGTAGCTTGTTACAGATTCAATCACCTGTAAGTGCTTCATACTGGATCTTCACTTACACAAAAACTCCTTCATGTTTCCCCAGGAAATAGGTTTAATGGGAAGACAAATTATAATTACTCCTATTCTAAGTACAAATAATTTTCAGTTATGAACACAAACTATCTAGACATTTCATCAGTGCTTGAATATGAGGGACTGCCTTACTGTTTTAGTTCAATGTTTGTCCTACCTATCCAAAGTATTGGGAACTCTGCATCACCATACAACAAAAAAATCTGATGCTTTTTTTTCTACTTCAGTAATGTGGAGTTGTGCCGTATGTGAAATAGTAACTGACTCCATTCAGTTATATTTTCAGTATATAAGTTTCAAATTTTTCCCTTTTAAGAATTCCAGTATTGAAAGACAAAAATGTACATTAGACCTCTGCAGTCACAAATAAATTTCCTTCTATTGCCAAGATGCTACGTAATTATCTGAAACAAGAATCTTCCAATCAGATCAGAAGATATTATTCCAATAAACGAATATCAAAGATGAACATTAACTTCAACATCTGAAGATTTGGTTTTCTCTCCTGCAGAAATTTTAAATGATTTTTAATAGAATACTTCCACTTTACGACAGTTTTTGCAATGTCTTTGGAATGTTTCATTTGAAAATGAATTTTAATCAAATGAAAGTACATCCATATCAGTTTATTGGAACAGGCTGTTTGTCCTTTTAACTTTCAGGTGCCAATCCCTGCAGATAATTTTGTATTAAAATGAAACAGGTAGAGTGATAGAGGAGAAGCCAATGATCTCCTGGGCATCCTTGCATTTTCATTTTTCAGCTTAATGAGTAAAACTAAGTTCCCACATTTTTTATTGAAATGAAATGTCAGAAAAGAGAGGACCACTGAAAGTCACACACCTGCCTTCTGGGCACAACTCAAGTTTTCAGCTGATGATGCAGTTCAACAAGTGATCGTGAAATCCACCACAGACCCTTCATCAACAGCATTCCCCTACTGTTCATACAGTAGAGTTTTCCCATACATCAGTAAGTTTGTCCTCACCATTCACTGTTACCTTTTCTTTTTTAACATCCATGTTAACAACAGACTTTAAATTACCGAGTGCTGGTCATCCCAAAGTGTGTTTAGTTCACCCAGCTGTTCGTGAAGAAGTCTTTTTTCTAATGCACGCTTATACCTTGTATATCAGCAGCCAATAAATGAAACTTGAGGACAAAGCTTGCATGCAAATACAAGAAACACAGACCAAAATAATTAAGTGCTCCTGGCTCCACTCAAAAATCTTTGCAGTGACACTTCTTAAACATCTAGCTTGGATGTGTCTGGTTCATCTGGCTTGGACATGTCACTGAGGTCATGTCGACCTACCCTTTGAACTAAATCAGCTACCACCAAGAAAAAAAGACAGGTAGTTGTCATGCGAGACTCCCTTCTGAAGGGAACAGAAGACCCAATATGCAGACCAGACCTCCTTCATAGGGAAGTCTGCTGCCTCCCTGGGGCCTGGGTTAGGGATGTGAAGAGAAAACTTCCTGCCCTGGTGCGGCCCTTGGATTATTACCCATTATTGATTTTTCAGGTAGGAAGTGATGAAGCTCCAAGAAGAAGTCTGAGGGCAATCAACAGAGACTTCAGGGCCTTCGGACAACTAGTTAAGGGATCAGGAGAACAAGTAGTGTTTTCATCCATTCCTCCAGTTGCAGGGAATGATGACGCAAAGAACAAGAAGAGCCAGCAAATCAACACCTGGCTCCAAGCCTGGTGTCACCGACAAAACTTTGGGTTCTTTGAACATGGATCATTTTACAAGACACCAGGTCTGCTGGCAACGGACTGGGTTCACCTGTCTCCAATGGGGAAAAGGATCTTTGCTCAGAAGTTAGCAGGGCTCACTGAAAGAGCTTTAAACTAGACTTGAAGGAGGAAAGTGTTAAAACCAGGCTTGCCAGAGACAAGCCTGGGGGTGGTATACCAATGGTGGGACAGTGTGCTAGCAAGGTTCATCCGTCTGCTGTCCCAGTAGAGGTAGGAGNTACACCAATGCATGTAGCATGGGCAACAAACAAGAGGAGCTGGAAGCCATTGTGCAGCAGGAAAACTATGACATAGTTGCCATCACAGAAACATGGTGGGATGGTTCACATGACGGGAGTGCTGCAATGGATGGCTAT
>VXAL01008136.1:6031-38277 GCA_013399475.1 Chauna torquata | reverse complement strand
CGCCCCGCTGCCTGCCCGGCCTCCCCCGCTCCGCCCGCTGGCGCCTCCCTCTCGGGGGCGGCTTCGCGTTTTGCCCCGGGGAGCTCCCGCGGGCCGGGGAGGCCGCCCCCCGGGCTCTGCGGGGCTGCGGCTAATTATAGCCGCCCCTGTCAGCCGCGGGGCACGCCGCTGGCCGCGCTGGGGTTCCCCGCGCCGTGTGCGAGCCGAGCTTCGCTGCCCGGCTCCCGCGGGGCTCCTCCGTGCTCCCCGCTCCTCGCCTCCCTCGGGCTTCCTCGTGGGGAAGCCGCCGAGTCCAGCCTCAGCTCGGGGAGCGGGGAGGAGGTGGGGTGCCCCGGCCCTGCCGCGCTGTCCTTGCAGGGCTCAGAGCACCCCGCCGGCTCCCAGTGGGCGCTGCGCTTCCCCTCTCCCAAAGGCGCAGAGAGCTTGCGGTCGTGAGCAGGACTGTGGGGTGCTTGCCGAGTCTTCCTGAAGCGCCGGCGGTCGCGTTAGGAGGGCTACGGTTAGAGAAATCTTAGTCTGGAAAGCGTCTCGGGGTGGGGATCCCCACAGGGACTGGACAGACGGAAGCGATCTTGGCAGACGTGGTCTGCCTGCACCACGGATCCCTGGGCGCTCAGGTTTAGTAACGTAATGGGAAAGGCTTGCTTGCAGTTTAGTGTAGTTGAAGTCAACGCGTTTCTGGACTTTGACTGCAAGCTCAGAACCGTTGTTTTCACTCCTGGCTGAGCATTATCTGCTCCCTGTGGCTGTAACAAGTCTTTTTTTTTTTTTTTCCCCAACAAATCATAATGCGATTTTGCAGTTTTAACGGTGATTGTAACAAGAGTAACGCATTCCAAGGGTGGTGGTCACCGCACTCCTGTCGTGGTAGCGACATGCTTCCCGCTGCTTTGCCTGCTGAAGGGAAACCGTTGGTTGGTGCTGGCACCTGGTTCAGGTGCTGGAGGGGGGCGTCTGGAAAGCTGCAACAGCTGATTGTCAGGTGGGGGAATTTCTGCTTAAAGGCTAGGTTGGATCAGATTAGAAAAGATTACACTCCTTACTGAAAAAAGAGGGGAACTGAAGTCTGAAGCTGTAAATGTAACTAGCGCTGTCTTTAGGGAAGAGAAGGCAAATGCTTCTGTTTTTCCTGTTCTTGCAAGAACAACGGATGCTTAGTTTTTCTGACCGGTATAGTATTCAAAACAAGTATGCTTGCATTCAGTGTCCTGTTTTCTTCCAAGACTTTGCAAGCCAGCAGTGGCAATTAACACTTAAAATACCGATTCTTTTCAAGTCTCGATTTCTTGTCCTTGACAGTCATGGAAACAGACTGCCCTACACCACCCCTGTCCTTCTGATTTCTGGGCAATAGCCTCTGCCCAAGCTGGTAAATAACTTTTCCATGAGCCCGGTTTTTAGTTGCACCATTGTATTCTACGGAATAATTATGAAATACCGAACAAATCTTAACAATACAGAGAATGTTGCGCTTCCTGTGTTACAGAATGCAAGAACCTCTTCCAGTGAGTAGGACAATCCCTCTAGGACCTAGTGTCTTGGGCTTCCTTTCATCTTTGTAATGTCCTTATTCAGCTGGTAAGATTTCCTTGAAGTTTCCAAGACACTGCGTACCTCTGAGAACGCACGTTTTTTGGAAGCAATTCTAGCTTGTGCGAACTCTGCACTGCCCCATCAGTTCTACTGGTGCAGCTGTTTCTGAAGCCATGTGGGGAACTAGCAAAAAAAAAATGGCTATTTTAAACCCAGACCGGTTTCCTGATCCTGTTCTGTGGCCGGGCAGCTGGGGGGAGAAAGGGTCTCACTTAAGTGTTCATCCAGCTTGGCTAACCATACTCTGAAATCCAGGCGGGTGCAGGAGGTAGTGAAAGCGTGGGAGGAGTTTGGTGTGTGTTTTTTGCTACCAGCCACGGTAGCTGTATGCTCTTTGGTTCAGTGCTGCTTGCAGTGAGCTTCAGAAAGTAGCAGAGGGCATCTGACAGCCGGGAGCGCCTGCCAGGTACTTGGAGAACTCTGATGTCCCCCCGGCAGCAGCGGGCAGATGCTGCAGGGCATGGAAATGGTGCGATGCGCTCAATTCTTCACTTGCTGTCCTGGAGTTACTGCGGCTGTGCTTAAAGAAAACATCCGGAGCTCAGACACAGGCCATGTCTTTGGCTTCACTTGCCAGTTCCATTATGTGTCTGCACTCCAAACAAATCGGATTACGGGCGCATGTAATCTAACAATGCGAGCGAGCACTTAAGTTCCAACACTGCTGTGGCTAGCCAAAGAGAAGCAGCTCTGCTTCAGCCTTGTATAGAACATATGGTTACCAAAATGGTAGCGTGCTCTTATAGGAAATGTTTCCCTTACACTTAAAGATAAATTCAGGTTTGGGGTCTGGTTTTAGGGGGAGAGAATTAACGCAGAGGTAAGGTTGCCCAATAATATCTTCTGGAAGACAAACTTCTGAGGAAAAAAGCACCTGAAAATCCTGAGAATTAGGAGTTAAAATGCATGGCGTTCCTTCCACCTATTTCTTTGCCTCATACCGAGCAACCTTAGTGATGTTCTTTCACGCTGCTATTGAAGTGGGCTGTATTTTCTGAACCTTTTTCAGTAGAGGTTAGTCCTACCTGTGCCTCATTTCGTCACTCATCCCTGTAAGAGCATTCATTGCACCTGTTCTTTAGAGCAGGTGTTCCCCCTGCCTGTAGGAGTCTCGGTACAACTGCGTTTACTTACCAGTAAATGCTCAGCTCGTGCTGGTCTCTAGCTTAACTGGTGCAGGTTCTTGCCAAGACCTGAGAGTCCTGTTTGCAGCACAGCCGTGAAGGATGGCAGAGTGGGTCTCTCCGGTGCGTGTTTCCCATGGACAGGTGCGGGCTCGTCCTCTCATCCTTCGTGTCCCCACTGGAGCGCTGGGCTTCCAGCTTGCCCCGTGCTGCTGGGACTCCTTCCTTGCTGCTGCTCTGCCTGGCCTGGGAGGCGCGGTTAGTGTGCAGAGAGGTGAGGCCTGTTGGCTGGTCTGATCATCCAGGCATTTGATTTTTGCTGAATCCCATTTTTTGTGCTTAGAAGCAATGCTGTGGAGCTATGCTGGTAACACTGCATTAAAGTTCTTGTTTCCCCCTGTATTCCCTTTTACAAAGGAAACATAAAGACAGCTGGAGCAGAGTGCAAGATGTCTCTTCATTGTGTGCACTCAGTTAAAAACAACCCCAAAAAGCAAATCCGCACATCAGAATCTCTCAAAGGTTCAGAATAGTTTGGGATTGTGAGTTATATGCGAAGCCATCTCTTCTCAAGCTGCTTCCCGGCTGTTCTTGTGGTGTGTGTTACTCGCATCCTCTCTGAGGAGGGCGTGCTAGTAGGGAAAGAGCGCAGAGCACAGCTCCTGGCTGCTTGCAGTGACAACGGTGAGCGCTTTGGGTTGTGCTGATCGGGTGCGTGCTCCTGTTGCCTGCACGCGATCTCACGTACTCCTGCGTACAGCTTATTGTGCTGGCATTTCCCCATCATTGCGCTTAGCACCCTTGTGTCCATGCTGTTTAAAGATTACCTTGGCTTCTTAGTCTTTAAATTCTAGTAAATGTCAAAGCTTTTTGGAGCTGGAAGAAGTTGTTATATATGATGGGAAACACGCGAAAAATCCTAAGCTTCACCTATGAATTCTGGGAATTAAGTTCACTTAAAAATGTAGAATTTGAAGGTCCTGCTTGCTGTCTCCCTGCTTCCACCAGCAGCACCTTGTATAATCCTTTCCGTAAACGGATCGATTTCCATGTTAATAACAGTTTATTTTTAATAATCCTTTGCTGAATGCCTGCTGTAGGTAGGTCGCTCCACACTCTCACTGATTCTGAAGCCTAGAAACTTTCTTTTAATTTCTAGCGTAAAGGTGTTAATTTCATCTTAGGCTAGCATTATTCTTTGCCTTTGAGTCCTTCTCCCTCTCCGTTGCCAAGTTCTCTTACTCACCCTAGTACGCGTATTGTTGTGTCCTCACTAAATCTTCATTTGCTCAGCCACTCGATCCACAGCAGGTTCTGTTGCAACACGCTGTCCGCTGGCCATCCTTGTGAGCTTCCCACAATCTTATTTGTCCCTTATGTAAGACTTAACTGGGCTGGTAACTTACGGGCATCCAGAGATCAATGAGTTCATCGAAGTTCTTCTACCGAGCTCTGCTGCTGGAAAGGGCTAACTGGAAACTCTTGTTAATTGTCTCTAAGTGCATGATCATGCAGTTCTGTGTCACGGGACTTCATCTGGTTTCTGTTTTGTCAGTCTGGATGCTTTTCCAATTCCTTGTGGAAACTCTAGTCCTCCCCTGTGTGGACCATACTTCCTGAAGGTCTGTGTAATTCAGAAGTCAGCTTGGATTCCTATCAGATTTAGACTGGTACTTGGAAAAATTACAGCAATTTTAAGTTGCTTCCAAAATATGTCTCCAACTCAGAACACATTTCTGTTTTATTTGTTTTTCTGGTTAAAGTAAAACTTAGTTGCTCAGATGCAGCTGACATTAATTTAACTGCCCTATGCAACCCACTAGTCAGTTTACAGACGGTTGTCTAATTATCCAGCAACGCATGTGCTGTAAGGTTCATTGAGTTTTCAAGCTTTAATTCTCTTTTATTTATTTTTGCTTGCGAAATTCACTCTGACAGTCACTAATGCTGAGCTTCTTTTTGATGGAAAGGTGGTGGAGAGGAAAACAGAATATATATTTTTGCAGACGCTGGCTTACTGTGGTAGTCCACGTGTTCGTTTGAGGCAGACCATTCTGACCATGCTCATATTGCCAGCACGTTACTGCTCCTGAAGATGCTCGCTGTCATGTACTGCACAACTGGTCTTTCAAAATAAACAAAAGGCAGGAAAGTGTCCGTATGTATTGTATAGCAGTGCGAACAATTCTTAAAGAAACGACCTCCTGCTTGCTAATTTCACAGCTGGCTTCTAGGCTGAAGGGATGGGGATTACAGTCCAGGGTGTCTGTAGCCGCCTCGTTGGAAGACGTATGGGAAGATGCTCTGTGTACTGAACTGAATCTCTGTCCAATAGGTTTGAGAGCACTGTGCAGGTTGGCAAACTGCAGGACCTTATCAACCGAAGTAAGATGGCGAGGTGCAGAGGACGATTTGTTTGCCCAGTCATTCTGTACAAGGGAAAGGTAAAGCTTTGTGGGTTACCTGTCTTGACTTAGAAAATGACCTTTCTCCATGCCATTTGAACTGTGCAGCCACATCTTCAGTTGGTTGTCACCTTTCCTAATGCTGTAAAAATCTATTCTTAGGTACAGGCAGGCAGCCTGTAGTAGTAAGTAGCATTTGCTGTATAAATCATCTGTGGGGACTTCAGGCTATTTTATCGCACCCCGTCATGAGCACTGCACCGAAGATCTAACGTTTTTTCCATATGTGTTCCTTCTGAAGGACCAAAGATACTTGTTTTTTTGAGAGGGGAAGGGTACCTATTGTCACTTTCTGCCCCTTCCTCTTTCCAGCAGTGAGCTCCCTTTGAATAACTTTTATCCCTAAAGAGAAGTTCCCCTCGTACATTCCCTGGGGAGGCAAGATTGCATAAATGGTCTTATGAATGTGTGGGCTTGTCTGCAAGGGGATCTGTAAGAAAGTGAAATTAGATTCATTTTTATGTGGATTACTTAAGCGGTTCTGAAGCCCTGTAGGAGTAGTCTCATTTAGAATTTAAGTAGCTCAATTCAGTTTTCTTAGTTCAATTTAGAAACACTGTATGAATTGCAAAATCGTACCTGTGACGATTTTAATCTGGCTTGACTGAAACCATCGTGGGCTGAACCTGCTGACCTTTTTTGGCAGAATTAAACCGCGTGGGGTGGTACTGGGACCATCTGCCATCTTATCAACAGGAGTGTGGAAAATAAGGCTCAAGGAGGGTATTAACAGGGCATAGATGTTGCTAATTTAGCAGGAGTTGACTGTACTAGTGCACTGGAGAACTGGAGATTAAAAAGTGATATAAAAACTAGCCACAAATAAAGACACTTGGGAGTCTGATGTGTTCAGAGAGCTTGATCTGGATCAGGGCTGCAGGGAGACTGCTGAGAGGCAGTAGCTGTAGGTACCAGCCATGTCTGTGTAATGTGACAGCAAATGGGCCAGAGGCTGGACATGGGGAAGACTCCTGGAGTGTGTGTGGTTAATAACAAAATCTTCCTCCAGCATATTTGCAGATCAGCAACACTGGCCGGCTGGGGAGAGCTCTACGGGCGCACTGGTTACAACTATATCTTCTCAGGTAAGTGAGGAGCCGTCTGTTGCTGGCTGCCTGATTAGGTCAGCGCTGGGACACGAGGCATGAGACGAGGTCCTTTCTGAGAGAAGGTGCAGAACTCTGTCATGGACCTCGTTGTATCAGGCCCTGAATGATAGGGTAAAACCTGAAATGTGGTGTCCGTTTCCAAGCCCCGTACCAGAGGACAGAGTGCCCTACCTCATAATGCGAGACGAAGTAGCAAAAGAACGTGAAGCTAAGAGTGAGTTACGGGAAGCATGTAGGCAAGTAAGGCAGCCCAAAGGATTCAGGGTACTGATTCCCAGACACTGGGGGTAGGAGTAAATAAGACCTTGCTATTGCTGGCTAGTCATTGGGAATCAAATCCTCCTAATGGTGAGATCTACTGGGCTCTAGGGAGGACTCTTCAGGAGAGTATTGGGTGTCTGTAGTAGTGGATCTGGAGCTTGGCTTGACAAAGCACTGTGCAGTGCTATCAGAGGTGTCCTTCCAGCTGTCAGTCATGGATTCGACCTGCCTACGTCCTTTGCAAGGACAAGGGAAGGGTGGGCTACATTAGAAAACAGGCTCTTCAGGAGGAGGAAATGTGGAGGATTGTTGAGAGAACTTACATGTGGAGAAAGGGTGCCAAACCATAGCATTTTCGGGCACATGTATGTCTGTAGAACTGGGGATTGCGTTGGTTTGCGCAAGTTTTATTTCTTAATGCCTTCCTTGCAGGGGGTTCTGACGATGCTTGGGCGGATGCAGAAGACATTTCAGAGGAAGATTCTGCACTTAGGTTTGTATGAATCACTGAGATGAGGAAAGGGAGTTTGGACCAAAGCTGACTTGCTCAGCCACTCAATTCTGCTCTTTCCAAAGCTGGGCTTCAGGTACCAGATTGAGGTTGTTGCCACGCTTGGAGTCTTACTTTCCTTACTTTTGAAAAAGTCTTGAATGCTAGTGGCTGGCTGTAGCCAGTGTAACTGACACCTGGTAATCTATTGTCGGGGGAAGGGGCAGAGACAGGAAGATACAGGGCCATTAAAAAGATGCTTGAATTACACAGAAGTATTTACTAAAAAAGTAGATCTCCAGGCTGGAGAAAATATTCTGCATCTTATGTGCTTGTTGCAGAACAGAGCGAGATATGGGAAGGGGACCCTAAGCACTAACTTTGCAGTGTCCGTTCGCTGCAGAGTCTGACTCTGAGCTGTAGAGACGAAGCTCATGCTGTGGTGCTTATGGCTAGAAGCAGTTCAGGGAAGAACTGTGGCAGTATCATGCAGACAGCGTGGTCAGTCTTCCATGCTAATCTCTGTTTGCCTTGTTCCATGTTGTAGAAATGCAGACTCCCAACTGTTTGACAAGGTCAGAGGACATGACATCAAGCTGCTTCGGTACCTGTCAGTGCGATATATCTGTGATCTGATGGTGGAAAACAAGAAGGTGAAGTTTGGCTTGAAGTGAGTCTGGGTTCCTTTGTTTTCTTGCAGGCTTTGAGTTGCAGCTAGCAGCCCTTACATAGGAATTGTTATTGGGCATGCGCTCAGTATCCTGGGAGCAGTCCCTGGAATGGTCCTGCAGAAGGATCGGTTAGTCAGTGCTGCAGAGAGAACCCCACATTTTTATGCCAGAGAAAGCTGTATCAATGGGCAAGATAACTGCTTTCATCTGTCTTCTGCAGTGGGAGTAGTTTTCTCTGTAGAGCTTGAAGTGATGTAACAACCCCCCTTTCAGAAAGGGGAGCCCTCCACTTGTGTGTAGGTGCAGGTAGAGATGTTTCTCCTGGTTTTTCTCTTGGAGGAAAGCTTTTGTGGTTTTGGGCTATACCTGTTTATCTGGATGTGTTGCATAAATTCTGCCTCTGCCCATTCCTGAGTCAAGTCATTATGCGGGGAAATGTGACAGGTAGCTGTTTGGATGCTGGTGTCTCCATGGAAAATACTGTGCAAATGTCAGCTGTTTTCCTCTTGTCCTGTGCAGTGTGACGTCTTCGGAGAAGGTGGACAAAGCTCAACGTTATGCTGATTTCACACTTCTCTCCATCCCATACCCAGGTACAGGACTGATGTCCAGAGGGACTCCCAAGGGACAGGTGACAATCTGCTTCTGGGGACTGGGAGCTACTTGTATGTGTGGTGGAATGATTGCGGATTGCTTAATGTTTCCTATGCTCCCTCAGGAGAGAAACTCTTTTAAATTGAGAACAGTACAACGAATCTGGATGCTCTGGCAGTGTGAGTCGGCGTTAGGCACTCTGATGTGGCAGAATAATTTCGTGGCAGTTCTAATGAATTCAAGCACAGCAAAAAAGTTCAAGTGCTGGAGCTGGGGTTAAGATGGCCTTTGACACCCCTGCAGCTCCAAACTACTGCTTGATATATATAAGCAAGCTGTATATAAAACCACAATTCTTAGGAATATTTCCTAGTCCTAGTGCTTCCAGAGAACTGCTGTAATATATTCTCAGTGCTAGCCAGAACTGTTAACCTGAGCCTGCAGCATATGACTGAGATGCAAACCACTCCAGTCCCTCTCTGTGGCTATATCAGTCCCTGTGCCTAGCAACCACCGCTGGGTCACTTGCTGCACTCTAAAGATGAGCTGAATATTGCTGGCTAGCTGCTGCTGTCAGGCTCGGTAATATGATTGGATGTGAGGTTGCTGTGTTTGAGGTCTGTCTGCGAGAAAGGACTCTTCTTCTGCCCTTTTGCACACAAAGAAAGGTGGGGAGGGTGGAATCCAAAGTGGTTGTGGATGATCCAGACCCAAAATATTCCTTGATTACGAGTTGTTGCCCTTCAACACCTTGGGGATATGTAGAGGAAAAAAGGTGTAATTTTTCTTACACAGTAATTAGTGCCAATTCAGAGAAGCTGCCTTAAGATTTGTGTTAGGTTTCCTTGCAGATTGCGAGTGTGTACAGAAATAAGAGTATTACTGGTTTCTGTAGCACTTACCACAGGTGCATGTTGCTGCCATTTGTCTCGCCAAACTTAGACCGTGGGAGAGACAGTGTACACAGGTCCTTTGTAGCGTTTGTAAAGGAAGAAGTGATTCTGTAGAGTTAAGTTGTAGAGTTCTTCCTGTGTGGGGATCTGCATAGTGTGCAATATTCAGTGATGCTCCTTCCTCTTCTGCCACCTGGGACAGCCGCTGTCTCTTAGCAGCTCTTCACTGCTGTGCCAGAGGTAAACCTCATCAAACTGGAAACTCCCCGCAGATGTTGCCTGATTTTAGCAGTGCTGGTCCAGAGGGAAATGCTGTCATTATGTTGAATCTCAGGCATACACCTCTAAGGATCAGCAACCCCTCTAGTGACTGGCCAAATGTAATATGTTCTTATTAGTATTTACAGGTTCGCACTGAAAGAATTTCCATCTTGTAATTTGTCTCTGAAGTTATTCTGGGATCCCATTGTCTTAGGTGAATGAAGCAGTGTCCAGACATGACTCTCTAGGGTGAAAGACTTGGGTTAAAATGGGGTAGATGTAGAAGTGTCTCCGCTCTCCGGTGCGGAAGCCCTCCTTTCCATCTGACTCATAGTTGGCATTTGTGGGTGCCAATGCTTACTGCTATAATCCCCCATTCTCTGCTTTAAGCCGATGTTTAATTGGAGTTAAATCTCAACTGACAGCTTGCTTCCTGGCTGTGCGTTCTCTAGGACTAGTCCTGTCCTTCCACATAGATTTTTTTTTCACCATCGATGTTATTTGCAACTTGCAGAGTAGGGATCGTAGCTTGTGTATGCAGTGCCTGACGCAGGGGTGTCTTGGTGATGTGAACACTATGAAACTTGTGTGGCACACACAGTACCTTAGGAGAGGTGTTTTGTGTAGCCTACAGGCAGCTGCAGTGCTAATGGTGCTGCTCAGCTGTGACTAAGTGACTGCAGTTTGCAGCAGAGACTTCACATAGTTGTTTGAGAAGAACAGGAGCCAAAGGGCAGAAACTTCAGGAGGGGAGCGCTTGGGGGAAACCTCGGAAGTGGTTATGTACATGCTTTCTTCAGACAGGGCAATTCTAGTGTTTGAAAGGGGAGGCTTAAATGTGAGCGAAACCACATCCACCTCTGACAGAGCCCTTCCTTGTTACCTGCAGCAGATGCCCTGTGAAACTTGGCTTTCCCCAGGCTCTGCCAACATGTCTTTTTTGCTGGTTCCTTCTCACTCAGGATGCCAGGCTGATGCCTCAGATCTGTGCAGTCAGTGGCCCTGGAAAGCACAGGTCTTTGGCGAAACCTGTTGTTTGAGAAAGAGTGGAACAGTCTCTCAGACTCCACATGTGCTGTGCCTTTGGAGTTTGCTCTTTGTCTGTCATGTGAGTGTGTTCACTGCTGAGTGCTCTGGGTTGTTGCTGCTGGGAGGCCGTGCTGCACGCTGTACTGATTACTGCTCTTCACTTCCCACAGGCAACACTTTTGGTTGGTTTGGTGCTCTGGAGCCCCAGGCTGCCAGCACTTTCAGTCCCAGAGGGCCCTTCAGTTGTTAGATATCAGTTAGCTGAACAGTTCATTATCTCTTGTCTTGCAGGCTGTGAATTTTTTAAGGAGTACAAAGACCGGGATTATACAGCTGAAGGTCTCATATTTAACTGGAAACAGGTACGAAATGGAGAGCTTTGGGCTTTACAGTGCTTAAGCCTTGTGTGTTTTTGTTTTTTTTGAAACTCATTGCCTTCAAATTGTGGTTTTTCTCTGGCCAACTGTGTGTGTTTTTTTTCTTTTTTCCAGGATTATGTAGATGCTCCATTAAGTATCCCAGCCTCCCTGACCCAATCTCTGAATATTGATTGGAGCGAGTACCAGGTGAGGAAAGTAGGCATCTCTGTGGGAGGTCAGAGATTCAATCAGGAAGGATCATTAAAGATTTGAAGTCTGACTTGTTGCTGTCACAGTAATCTGGTTCACTTCATACCATCCCAGTGGGAGTGAGGCTGCAGACTTGATTGTTCAGAATAGCAGTGGAAATCCTCTACCCAAAAGCTCTGTGGCTTGGTGTGTCCCAAGGCAGCTGACTATAACTTCAAATCTGTTTCTGTAGCTTGCATAAAGCTAGCAGTCCATTAGGGAGATATGTCGCTAACAACGGTGAGGAACATGCCAGGAACTTGAAAGCGGTATTACTTGTTCCCAGTCTTAGCTAGGCACGTGGCTGCAGTAGACGGACTTCCTTGGCAATGGAGTGTCTTGAGAAAGGTCAGTCTTCCCTTACGTGAATAGCAGCCACGTAACTGTTCGCCTTCTTAGTGGGTATGCACGGTGTTTATCCTATTATACGAAAGGAGAAAACCATAACTGACTGTAGTGACCATTGCTTATTACTGCGACAGCATCACCAATGACCATTGAACTCTTATGTTTGCCCAAGCTTTGAGGTTTACCTTGGTTCCCACAAGGGAGTATTGCCTTATATTGATTAGTGTGCGCCATTTCACCCAGCAGTGGACCTACCAGTCCTTCCAGGTTTTGTGACGACTGCCCACTGTGTTGGAGCGTGTCATGCTCCTGTGCTCTGCGGCTGGAAGCAGCACAGAACTAGCGGAGCTCCAAGTGCTGGGCCAGTGCTCATCTGTCAGTGATGAAAATAATGTGAGTGCCAGCATAAGCAGAATCACAGAAAAGTAGCTTGCAGCGTTGAAGCAGACCTAATGGGACCATGGTTTGTTTATGACTAGAAACTTGTTCGCTAAAATACTGAGCAGCCAGTATTTTGAAAAGGATATTAATAATTAAAGAGAGTGTAAGAAATAGATGCAGAAATGATCTGAGGACTGGAGAAGGTGCTGCACTTAAAGCTAAAGTTCTTGGTCTGTTAAGCTAATCGCAAAGGTATTGGCGGGTTGACTCGATTAATGTGTAAGTACGTTCACAGGAAGAAAATACTTGCTCAAAAGCACCTTTCAGTCTAGGGAAGAAAAGCTGCACAGGAAGTAATATCTGATATCTGAAATCAGATGTACAAATGAGGAAAAGCAGTCTTGAATGTTGTTTTTGAGGATTTGTGTTGGAACATGCTGCTGAAGGAATGATGAACTGTCACCCCCTAGATGAGGTGCCTCATTGGGCAGAGCTGTTGCCAGGTGCAAGTTTCAGGCTGTATATGGGGCAACTGAGTGAAAATTTCTGGTTCCTGGTGTAGAGAAGTAAAGGGGATGATGGGATGATTCCTTCTGGCATAAGCACAAGATTGGGTTGAGTTGGGCAGATAAGACTTTGGACAGTGACGCTGTCGTGATTAAACATTTGGCCCTCCGTGCCTTTTCCTTGCCAGTGCGATCCCATTTTCCCTGAGCTGGTTCTGGCTCTGATCAGACTGCTAAAATTCCCTGCATCTTCTCACAACATAATGCTTGCAAGTGGCATGCTTGAGCTTGCTCTGACATGTTTCACGTGCTTTTCTTGTGGTGCTGGAGGTCTCTGAGTTCAGAGCCCTTCTGTGGTGCTGCTGCTACTTGGGTATTACTGCAGAAGCACGGTGCCTGCAGTGGGTCTGTAGGCAGCCTGCTGGGGCCATTTGCACCACCCAGTTGGAGAGTTTTGGGCAAAGTGCTCAGGTTGTGGGAACGGGCTGCTGACCTTGGCCTGCTGACCCCGTCCTGCTCCTTGCATCGTGTACATAGCTGTAACATGGCTGCTGAGCCATTTTGTAAAGTGCATGCTTGCGGGGGGCTGCAGAACTGGGTCAGCACTCCACGGGTGTTTGCCGGCTCACTTCAGTCTCTCTGAGCATGGTCTGCTTGTAGCTTTGGGGCTGCAGGCAAGCAGGTTCTATGCCAGCTAGGCAGACAGTAGAGATTGCCTTTTTTTTATTATTATTATTATTTTTTTTTTTCCCCTGCCTGTCCTCTTGTCCCAGAGGGCCTTTCTCAGAGGATGTGGGGAGTGGTTAAAGGACCATGGGGAAAGCCTGTCACTCTAACAAATGGCCATCCAGTTATTTCTCTGGATAGAGAAACCAAGAGTATGGCAAGCTCTGAACTTCAGGGCAGCCTCTTGCTTACCATCAACATTCCTCTTTCTGCGCAGAGCTGGGACCTCGTGCAGCAGACACAGAACTACCTGAAGCTGCTGATCTCTATCATCAATAGTGATGGTAAGGCAAACTCCTTGCTCCGTGTAGTCTAACTGGAGCAGTTGCTTTCTCCAGAAGGTCAGCTGATAGTGCAGCTGTGGATCAGTTCCCAGTACAGAAGAGTCCCTTTATGGAGAGCTTCACTTCTCTCCAAAAAAACTTGCTGATCCCTTGAAGACTCCCTCTTTCCGGGGATGGAAGGATGTCTAACAACTTTACCAAAGGTTTTACTGGCTTAAAGCTAAAGAGAAGAAAAGGTTGTTCCTTTCCTTGTTGACTCTCTTATTTGCCAGCTGTCTGCATTTTGTCCCCCCAACCTGGAGTCTCATTAGACAGCTGTTTAAGAGCTCCTTCCATCCTCTGTCATCACAGCCACCCCAGCCCCTTAAATGGGGTGTATTGCCCTATGTTGGCATCCCATTCCTTCTGGACACAGTGAGTTTTTACCTAGCACAGTTGGATAGATGGAGCCATGGCTGGTTCTGCCCACCCAGCATACTGCAGACTGTCTTGCAGTTGCATTGGGACACACTGCAAATGTTCTGGAGAGCACTGGAGTGGTTCCCTGTGTGTGCCTCTGCTCAGTTTGTATCAGTAAGAAAGTTGGTGAGACTGAGAGAAAGTGTTCAGTTGAAGCAGGCTTATCTCTGATGTGGGGATAGATTGTGATAACGGGTTGCAAGTGGATGGGTTTGTGCTCTGGGCAGCAAAATGATGTTCGTACCTAGTGACATCATGTCCTGAGCAGCTGTCAGAACCAGGACAGCACATCAGCCAGGGCTGTTGAAAACCCAGGACACTCTGAGCGATTTGTTGGCTGCCGTATTCACGACAAAATGTTCTGGCTTTGTGGCTTAGCTCTGTTCTTGAGCCCAGGCTGTGGAGATGGAGGGTAGCTTGTCACTACAGATTTGCCAGAAAGAAAAGTCATTACTCTTGTTACAACATCTTTGTTTCCTTCTCTTTTCTACTCTCTCCTGGAACAGATGACAGCGGGCTCCTGGTGCACTGTATATCCGGCTGGGATCGAACTCCTCTCTTCATCTCCTTATTGCGCCTCTCCTTATGGGCTGTGAGTACCTGACTGACGTGCTCTGCTTGTAGGGGTGATTGCTTGGAGGGTGAGTGACTGTGTCACCAGAAAGTGGTGGTGGAGCAGTTAACATTCCTTCTGATCATCCTGGCTTCAGAGAGTGTGTGGATTGGCTTCGATGTGGAGCCCAACGTGCTGTCCTGCTCTCAGGCACAGTATCGCAAGCAGGTAGAGCAAGGCACTTCCAGCTCTGCTCAGGGGATTCTCTGTCCTGCAGACTGCAAAGATGCTCAAGGTTTGGAGCCTTGCATGCTGTAACCAGGAGAGCCTCCAACTCACACTGGAGGCAGAGCAGACTGGGCATCTTGGTTCACCATGACAGTTTTCAGTAGATCATGAGCACCAACTCCCAATCTCCAGGGCTGCTGCCTGAAGGCTCTCTCATTTGCTTTGCAGGATGGGCTGATCCATGTGTCCCTGGAGCCTTCCGAGATTCTATACCTGACAGTGGCCTATGACTGGTTTCTCTTTGGGTAGGCACACTAAGATTTATTTGCTTACCTAACCCTGCATGGCAGGGGAGAAGCCTTCAGGGTCACCTTTGGTGTTTGCTCACAACCAAAGGTAGATGTTGGGGTGTCTCTCACTAAGCTGTGACAAGAAGGGGCTGATGCATTTTCTATCTGAAGGCTTAGGCATCTGGCTCTTCTTGATGACTTGTGCTCTTCTGCTGATTCTGGTTTCTGGCATGTGACCTCCCTCCCTCCCTTGCTCTCTTTCCAGGCACATGTTAGTCGATCGACTCAGTAAAGGAGAAGAGGTGAGCGTCTCATCTGGGGCTGTGCCAGAGCGCTGCTTTCTGTTTTCAGGGTACTCGTTTGAGGTAGCAGTGTTTATTGCCTGCTTCCTGGTAATATAACTGGTTTGCCTGGGCTCTAAAAGGATTGTTGAGGTGCTGCAGATACGAGGTAGGAGCCTTACCCAGTCACTTCCTGATGCATAAGGTGTGGGAATGCTTTTCTGGGGCTACAGTTTAGTTGGTGGGTGTCACATCTTGCTGGTTCCCCACTGTGCCATTAGTGTATAGGTCCCTGGTGAAAGCGTGCTAGGACTTGCTGTTCACATCAGCAATGGGAAGGGAGTCTTAAGGTGTGTGACTCCCGGGAGCTTGGAAATAAGGCTGTGTAGTCTTGTGTGCTTGTCCTGAGTGCCAGCCCTCCTGCCTGGGTGCTGCAGCTGCGTGTGGCTTGTGTGCCATCACAGGCTCATGGAGCCGCTTGTGCTGGTTCTGGGCCTTGTATCTGTGGGTGCATAGATGCGTCTGGGAGGCAGTGAAGATTAGTGGGACTAATGCTGTTCAAATCTTGACCAGCAAAAAAAAAAAAAAGTTGCTCTCACTGCTCTGACTATGGTTGTAGTACAATGCAATGTCATTTTTTGATAGAGATCAAGAGGTGGGGAGTATCTCTAACCCTATAGCTAGTCCTCTGCTCCTCAGACTTTAGACTCACTAGAGAATCCCTGCCTGTAAATAGTATCACACCCCTTGCAGAAAGCAGAGCTGGGACTCTTGCCTGTTTTCCATCTTTCAGGGGTTCAGGACCCCTGTATTAGTAGTGCTCCACCCATTTATCCTTTCCCAGAGCTCCACCAGCTCATGCCTGGCAGCTCTGTCCTGGCACCGGCTTGGCCAAGGGAGGAGCTGGTAACTGGAACAGGAGAGGGGGCGCGTGACTGCCTCTAGCACTGCCCCGTCCCCACGGCAGAAGAAGGGCTCAGCTCTGTGGAGGTGAGTGGGATGGCAGAGGCACCTCAAGGTGAATGCCGCAGAGCAGCCTGGCACGTGGCAGGGTATGAGCCTGAGACCACTATTATTATTATTACTGCGTGCTTCCAGGCGTGAGACAGCTGTGGTGCCGAGATGGGGCGTGCGGCTCCAACCCCACTAGTCCGCTGGGTTTGCTGCTTACCTGGATATATAAGCAGCTGCTGGGGGCCATGTCTTTCCTGTTCTGTGTTGATAGCATAAGCACCTGCCATGTGTTTGTGGCATGTGTGCAAGACACTGATAAGGAGACTTGTCGTGCACCTTCCTGGCTGGGCCTCCCTGTGGCAGGGAACAGAGGGTCAGTTTTACATGTAAGAGAAGGCCCAGGATGGGATGGTGGCAGCCCATGGTACACTGGAGTCTGGTAGATGCAGATTTCTTGCTATCTCCTTCCTGCCAGCACCTCCCCACCAAGATAAGAGGCTGCATGGAGCCTCGGGTTCGTTCCTGAACAGCTCTTCTCTCTCCCTTTGCTCAGATTTTCTTTT
The DNA here is from genome assembly GCA_013399475.1 of Chauna torquata. Taxonomy (NCBI): domain Eukaryota; kingdom Metazoa; phylum Chordata; class Aves; order Anseriformes; family Anhimidae; genus Chauna; species Chauna torquata. The sequence continues at coordinate 21,606 of VXAL01008136.1, read as the reverse complement.
TCTGCTTCAATTTTCTGAAGCACATCACCTCTGAGGAGTTCTCTGCTGTGAAGTCACAAAGGTAAGGAACCTATGCTTGCTGCTGCATGGGCTGCAGAGCCAGGGAGCTTGTTAGTGCTGTTTCTTTGGGGAGATGGAAGCCCTGGTGTCCTGGCCCAGTTTTCTTTAATTTATTTTGCACTCTGAAGGCTGCAAAATGGGGCCGAGGCTTGTGAGGTGCCACGTTGTGTTCTGAAAAACTGTCCATGCTGAAATGTGCTCTCTGCTTAATGACTATCCGTGGCTGCTTTAGCACGGATGAACCCAGAGATGTGTGCTCTGGCTCAAGCAGGCTGCGCAGCAAAGTCCATCCTGCACTGCTGGGGGGAGCAGGGCCGCTGTTTAACAGGCTGCTAAACATTAACCCCTTCCTAGTTCAGGAGGGGCACCTGGAGGAGGCTGCTGTCTCCAAATTAGCACGTGACTGCCTGCAGCCTGTTGCTAGCCTGTCAAAGCACGGGGTGTGTGGGCTGGGACTGTTCAGAGATATGCACACCGGCCCCATCCCCTCTCCTCTGCCCCTGCGCAGCTGACTTCCCACTGCTCTGGTCTGCTGTGTGCTACAGAGATCTGGCTGTGGCCAGCCTCCAAACAGCGCTGAAGCGTGGCTGAGGTAACCCTGTCTTTTCTTCCCCAGAAGGAAGAGTTTGTCACCTGGCTTCACCCTGGAAGAGATCTGCATGCTCAGTGAGTGCTGCTGCTGAGCATCAGCGCCCTGGGGTGCTGGTAATGGTTGATCGCTTGGGGGCTTGGGTTCCCAGCATCAAGGTGACTACACATGGGTGTGCTTCCCTGGGGGCCTTGCAAGCATGAAGCCCCAGGGCAAATGGAAAAAGTATTGCTTAAAGGGAGAGAAAGTCAGCAAGACCAAGCTGGTCTTCAGGTAGTTGTTTTCTTTTTTCTAGAGCAGAGAGACCGAGGCAGCACCACGAGTCTGAGCAGCGACTTCTCCCTGGGGATGGAAAGTTCCCCTGGAGCAGCTGGGAGCTTCACCTATGAAGCAGTGGAGCTGATGCCAGCAGGAGCACAGGCCCAAGCAGCATGGTGAGGAGATAACCACTCAGTGGGCTGCAGAACAAAAGGGGCAGGCTCTGAGCGCTGTAGAAAAGATACCTCTGAAGTCCCTCGCCATCCACATCTGCTCTCTGTGGCATGGGTTCCCTACATCAGGGGGAGGAATTTGGCTTTTGGAGGCTTTGCTGCAACTTGTGCTACAGAACTTCTGCACCAAGAATTGGAGACTACCACGTGTTAGCGGCTATGTCGGGCTTCTGCAAGGGTGTTCCTGAAGTTTGTCCCCTGATGAGAGTAAAGCAGCTTTTTTTCATTTTCACCAGCTTCAGTGTTAAACTTTATCCAAAAAGGATTTAATTGCTTTTTAAAAGATCGTTCTGAACTACAAGAAAAATGACATTTGGCAGCAGCCTCCCCGGGGAAAAGTGGAGACAGAAAGCTTAGTTGCCCTAAAACGATGCCTAGTCAGTTTGTAGAAGAGGTAATACAGGGTACTCTCTGCGGTTAATGGTAGGCGGACTGGGTGGCCCAGAATCCCCAGGTGTATGAGCTGGAAGCAGGTTGCTGTCTGCAGTGCTCCTTCAGGATACTTCTTGGGGACAATATGAAACTCTCAGTGCTCCCTGTTGGTAGAGGGTCATACAGGAGTCGCCTGGGGATGCTGGTGGTTGTCTGGAAGCAGGGACTGCAGAAGGTGTCTGGTTACTGCTCTGGGACAGGCGTTGTGCTTGCTTGTGGAGTTTCTGGTGCTGTCTGGGGATTCCAGAACCTTTCCGTAGGGTTGCCCCTCTCAGTTTTAATTTTTCTCTCCTCTCCCTCAGCACATGTGAAGATGCTATTTTATATTGCAATTATTTTAAATTAAATCTGGGTTGTGCTAGAGGCAGCTGGAAGTCCTCTGGGACTGAGCCTGCAGCCATGCTAGTGGCAGCAGCCTTTCTAAAGCACTTTGTGAGTCAACTTATAAAATGCTCAAGAGGGGAAGAGAGAATCTTCCTGCAGAGTCGCAAAACAGTGATGGGGACCCCCAAACTGCGTTTGCCAAGTGTCTATCACAGAATCCTCTTTAACACACAGAGCCTACCTATACACAGCAAAGTGACTGCAGCAAGTAGAGAACAACTTTCCACTTGCCTGACTACAGGGTAGGAAACTGGAAGCATTTACACTGCTCTGAACGATGCTCTGGAGTGCTCAGGATGTACAGGGTAGATTCTACAGCCCAAAGCCTGCATGTGATCTTCACAGGATGTGAAGTGGCCAGAGCATGCTGCAAGACATTTGCTATACTTCTATATATCAGGGCTTGATTTTGTGATGTGTTTTCTAGCTCTAGTTTGCTCTTGTTCCTGTTGGAGACATCAGGTTTTGTTGGGGCTAGCTGCTGCTACCACACTGCTGGTTTGGGCCTGTGCTGTGGGCATGAGCTCAGGGAAGGGAAGGTTTTGAACCTTGCTGTGAGTATTAGTGAGGGAACTGGGCATGCATGTCTAGCTGCAGCCTGTTATGGCTGTATAGTCTGGAGAACAGGTAGAGCTTGCTGCAGGCGTTGTGATTGACAGTGAGTTGGGCTGCGCATAGCATAAGAGGGGATGAGGAGCGGATGTTTCTTTGTGTTGTCCTGAAAACAAGTGGGTTCAAGATCTCGTTGTATGGAGAGGCATTTGTTTTTTTAGCTGTACAAGCCTGTCTCTGCGGGCTGTGCTCAGAGATGTTGGCAGCTATGATAACATGAGATGAATAATGCTTGAGAGAGGCTGTGGTGTGATATTTGAGGGTGGACACACTTCAAGAAGTGAAGGGGGGGATATCATGCTTCCTACTGTACAATGAGCCTGTCTTTAGCTGCACTTGCTGACAGTTCTTGATCTCAGTCAAAGCTAAGGGGCCCTTTATAGGAAGAACAGCATCTTCTTTTTGTGTTAATTTGCCTTAGTTTTTTCTTATTTGCTTGTGTCCATAGCGATATCTTTGCCTATTTCACTGTGATGTTGGAAAGGGAAAAATTCTTGGGACATTTCCAGGAAAAAAAACTAATGCAAGAAAGAGAACCTCCTGAATGTGGAACAGCAGTGATGTGAATTAGTTCCAAATACATGTGCTTGTTTGGCATGTAGGTGGACAGTAAAGTGAGCTAAGACCTGATGCACTGATGAACAGTGAATTGTGCACAAGTCTGAATGCACTGGCTAGAAAAGAAGCCAGAGCAGTTCTGGGCCATCAGCACAAACAGGGAGAGGACTGAAATGCATCTACATCAGGAGTGATTGTCAGTTCTGAGCACGTGGTCAGAAATATGGTCAGTGGTGTCTGAAGGAAATCGCTTAAAAGGGAAAATAACACTGGTGTTGTGTCCCTGCCACCCTCATCAGTACACAACAACGCCCACCTGGGCTGGGCTCCTTGGCTGGTACACGGTAGAGTTTAGAGCAGATTGAAATGGTCTTTCCCTGCTGGGAGGCCGCTTGCTTGAGGCTTTTTTACAGCTAGACTAAACAAAGCACTCGCTGTATGTGTGTGGGCTGATGCATTCTCCTGTCTCTGATTCCAGGTCATGTGGATGGCGATCTATAAAAGAGTGGGCTAAGATGGATTGAGCTCAGTGTACCTCCATCACTGAGCTCACAGTTTACCTGTGACTCATGGTTTCTTGGGAGGGAGGAGGTCAGGTTCAGGGGGAACGAGAGTTTGTAGCTGCTGGGGTAAAATCTGGCCTGTTGTGGAAAGGAGAACATGAGAAAACCAGCTTGCTCACCCAGGTCCTTCATCCCACAGGAGGAAGAGCTGTGCATCATCACCACAAGCTGTGCTCTGGAGCAGGGCACAGCAGTCTGAAGACAGGCTGCCTTCTGCAGGGATGGTTGAAGTGAAGTCCTCCAGCTCCTCCTCGTCAACCCATTCTGATAACTTCCTGAGAATTGGAAGCAGCCCGCTGGAGGTGCCCAGATCCAGGTGAGATGGGATGAAGCAGAACATTTCTCAGCAAAACAAGAGTTGAGTAAAGGAAGTGCTCGGCTGCCTTTGTGTAGCTCTGAGAACCATGGAGCACCCGGGTTTGTATCTACAAACAGGCCTCAGGAGGCCTGTTCCTCACTAGCCTGACCATGTGGAAAATGCTTGCCACTAAACACCAACTCCTGCCTCAGCAGCCCATTTAGAGGAGTGAGGCACTGTGCCAATAGCAGCTGGGTGTTTGTTCTGCCTGTCCTCAGTGCATGCCTCAACTCCACAACGTCTGGCTTCTCTGCATCCTGTATGCTTGGATCTCATAGCACTCTCTCTGTCAAGTGCATCCACAGGGATCTGTGGTGGTTGCGTTGTGCTGGGGAGGAAGTGATTCAAGCCAAGCAGACCTCACTCTGCACCTATCCAGTCCCCCTTTCCACCTGCTGACGTTTCTGACACTGCAGGGTGAAAAACTGGGTGCTGGTGGCAGCAGAGGTAGGATCTGCTGGGAGCAAGCTGTGAGTGCTGTGACAGCACGCAGGATTTCTCCTGGAAGGCTGTGTGTTCCTGCTGTGCAGCTGGGAGATTGGGACCCTGGACCTGGGCCTAATCTCATGCCATAACAAAGGATATTCTGGCACCCTTCTGAAGTCTGATGCTGTGGTAGGGCAAAGTAGAGCAGTGAGCTAAGCTAGGGAAGAAAGAGCAGAGCCTGTGGAGCAAACACCATGTGTTTAGGCTGACAGAGGATAAAGAGGCTCTTAGATAAGAGGTTGCTGTTAATGGCATCAAATGCTTGTGTTGTCTCTGCAGGTTTTCTGATGAGCCTTTTTCTAGTGATTCCCTTCAGAACAGCCACCAGCCAAATTTTAGTACATTCTCATCGCATAGAAAATAGCGACAAACAAGTAAAGCATTGAAAATTTGCAAGACTTCTTACCAAGTTTCTTGATTCCAGAGAAAAATCGGTCTGACAGTTTTCATAAATGATGCTAACTGTTCTCCCCAGGGAAAGAGATCAATAGGATGTTTTTCAGTTGTTGCTGGAGCCCACCTCTGCATTCTCTGTAAGATGAAACAAGTCTCCCAAGAAGAAAGCAAAATACCAGAGAGAAAGCAGCTTGTCCTGGAGTCTGCTTTTGTTCATAACAGCAATGCCACTATTCCTGTGTGTGGTCTCACACCATTCCCAAGACGTAGCAGGCTGTTCAGTGCTGGGCTGCATAAAGTGCATAAAGTAGCAAGCTTGGAGCAGTGCTGTGGAGGAAGCTGTTTATAATGCTTCAGCTGGACTCTGTTCTGTGAGAGCAAAGAAGAGAATCAGAGTAGGCAGAACAACACCACAGGAAGGCGGGGGACCACACAGTCCCTGGGATTTGCGTTCCTGGGGCTCAGAGCTGATAAAGCCAGCAATTATCTTTCCCCTGGCTGTGTCTGGATCTATAAGCTTTTGGATGTTCTGTGCCCAATGCTGTCAGGTGTTCAGAACTGGCATCCCCAGGGTTCAAGGCAGCAGGCAAGCATGATGGGGGAAGCTTGTTACTTTCCAGGCCACAGTCCTTGGGGACAGCTTTTCTCTGTGCCCAATAAATAACTCTGAAAAGGAGTTGCCGTATTCTCTCATTGTAAGATGTAAATGTTCTGTGAATTCCACTCTAAGCATTTCTTTCTGACCTTTGTGCTAGCTTCTGTCATGACACAAAGCATTTGCTTCAGCGCAGCAAAGGTGCATCAGTCCATCCCCAGTCCCTGTTGACTTCTATGAGCAGGGCAGTGTGAAGGGCTGAGATGGAAAAAAAAGTGCATGAGGGGGAACAGAAGATAAAAGGGGACCTCCTTGCAAGGCCTGAAACCAAGAGGATAGGAGAAAAGAGTCATTTGTGAGGCCAAAGTGGTGAAGTCAGCTGTATGCGAAGATGGTTAACCTGCTCTGCTCGTGCTGGGTGGAGATGGGGTACACCTGTGTGCTTTCCTCTCCATCTCTGGTGTCACCTGGGTTTCTTCTGCTCCTCTCTGTGCAGGCTAGAGGAAATAAGCCTGGAGACCCTGCTGAGAGTGGGTGGAATTGTCAAGGCAACAGCTGAACTGAGCTTCTCTTTCAAACCAAGTCTTCTGGCACATTTATGCTCCTTTGCCTCATAGTCCCTGCCAGATCAGCCAGGCTCTGGTCTCTGCCCTGCCTACCTTCCCCGGAATAAAACTGACAACAGCTCTGCTAGCTAAGGACTTGAGCAGTGCATTGCCTTGTTAGATGCTGACATGGCTTACACCTTTTGGGGCCTGAACATGGTATGTTTTATCTCCAGAGAGAGGTGATGTCACTTGGCTTGGCTATGTCAGTCTGAATTTGCCTGGTGAACTTCATGCAAGTAATGGCTATCATGGTATCTTCAGCCACCGTCTTCCATCTTGAAGGAAAGGCAGAGTCCCATTTTGGGTGGAGAAGGAGTGTATCAGTGGTGGAAGGAAGAGTTAAATTCTCTCCCTTCACCCCCCAAACAATGGCAGGTCTAGGATGGAAAGGCTGGAGCACAAAGACTAATCATGATGCCAAAAATACCTTTATCTCTACAGTGCTGCTGCAGGTTAAGAACCAAGGCTCTTAAGATGAAGAAACTACTGTACTTGACTTCCTAATCCTCTGGTTGTGTGGCCATAGCAACAAAACACTTAACCACTGCAGCAGCAGTAGAGGAAAAGTGGTTGCTTGTAAAATGCCAGCAGGCACCCTTCAGGCAGTTCACATAAACAGTCCGGTCCGTGTGCTGGCAGGCAGGGGAGCTCAGCAGGGAACGGGAAGGGAAAGCAAGCTGGCTGAGAGATGAGCAGCGCCTGGGCGAGCTCCTGGGTGGAGGCGCTGGGATGTCCAAAGGAAAGAGTCACAAATGCCAAGTGAGCTGGTAGGAGCCAAGCCCCTCTCCTTTCTGGGCCTTGACAGCGCTCTCCTTGCCAGTCCATCTTCTGAGTCCTGCTCTCATCCAGAGGTCCCGGGTACCTGTGTGACCCTGGGTGATTCTTGTTAGGCAAAGCAGTACAAAGGCAAACTTGAAAGCCAGACCCTCAATAGGCTGTCTTTCTAGCTTAGCCCAATGCGATGGTAAGATCACATCTGCCAAGGGCGAACGTGCGTGAAGATACTGCACAGCTTATTTGTAGAGCAGGACAAGGTGCCTCTTGTTCTACGAACTGAGAGCTCTGAGTATAGCAGATAGTGCGTGTTGACTCTAACTCCCTGCATGAGAGAGTAGTGTCAAATGCAAACACAGGACATGGTTTGCAGGCCACTAGTAGTCCAAGCGTCCCATGACACTGCAGAAGAGCCCTGCATCTGTGTCAGGGATTTAGTGTGTGCACGTACCACTAATGTGGATTAGCAGATGGATAATCTTTGATTGAATGTGCTTTTGCTAAGTTGATTAAACAAACCCCAGAGTACTGCGGTCTGAAGAGTTGAGATCTGCAGGAGTTAAACCATGGAGGAGCTGCTTTGGTCACCAGTCACAGAACACTCCCTTAATTAAGGGGCAGCAGGTGGTTTGGATGCAAGTCTGGAGGGAGTGCAGTGAATGCAGGGAGGGACAGAGAAGCTGCTGTCCCTTGGCTTTGGGTCTTTTGTTGGTAGCGATGAGACTGCACGTGCACGAAATGTCTTGGTCCTTAATTCCACCTGGCTTGGCAGCTGTATCTGCGATGCGATAGCAGTAAGACTTGGGATAGCAACCGCAGCAGGACAGGAATTGTTTGCAAGAACGTTTTCTGGAACTATTGCATGATTTCGTCACAAAACAGGCTTGCCAGGACTCCGGCTGGCACGTGACTGCACTGCAATCAAAAATGGTTGTGCTCACAGAGCACTGGCTGCTCAGGCTGTTACGGCACTAACACAGTCTGCAGATAGCGGACTGGGATCCAGCCAGGGCCGTCAGTACGGCTCTCTGCCAAGTGCTCCTTGCCAACTGTTCCCACGCACAGGTGGGAAGGACTGCCCTTTACTCCAGGTTGCCACAGTCTGCTTTTGCATACAGTACCTACTTAACGCTTGAATTTGAGGCACAGACCATATGCTGGCAAATGAGCTGCTTATCAAACAGCCCTAGGTATGTAGAAACATGGCAGGTGAGCGGGGGCAGAACAGGGCAGGATGAGAGCGTAGCTGTTGGGCTCTTGGCACTCATCTCGCTTACGTATTAAGAAGTGGAAGGATCCCTGATTGTTGCTCTGCCTCCGGTATTGGCTCTCCTCTGGTAAGCGGGTGTCCATGTGTTCTGAAATACTCTGTTTTGTGCAGCATGTTGCATGGGAAGCACTGACCTAATTAAAAGGAACCGTTCCAGGCTAGGAGTTGCCAGTTTGTGGCCTGCTAAAGGTCCTTCCTTGTGTGAAGGAACAGCTTGCAGCTCATCTCTGTTTTGCTAATCTAATTTTGTTAATTTTGCACTTTTGAGGGAGTTTCTTCCCACTCGTGGACCTGAAGAGGTGGGTGTGTGAAGCTCACTTTCATTCTCTTTTCTGTCTGCCATTAGATGTCTGTGGCAGATACAGCAACTTGAAGACTTGCTGTGGCTCCTCTTTCCTAACCGTGTCAGCTTTGCTGTAGTCCTCTGACTGCTTTGCACTGCCCTCACAGCTAGCCAGCCTCTGGCTTGGCTGTAATGTGTTGCAGACCTGTTGATTTTACAGGCTTGGGGCCTGGGCCTGGTGTCCCAGCATCCACAGCTTGCTCTGGGGCATCAGTGAAGCCCTTCTTTGGGCCTCTGCAGCAAGACTTTACAAGGAGTCTTCAGGGGTAGAAATACCAAGAACATTTTCACCTCTGGCATTGACTAGGCTTGCACCAGTCAGCCTAGAGATCTGGTCTCGGTCTCAAGCCCGCTTCAGCTTTTAAGAAGCTCCACTGCCCTTGCAGCAAGCACAAGATTTCCTGTGTTTGCCTTCCCTGCCCATCTCACCCAGCCTTGGCCCCTGCTGTCTTTTGAGGCTGTTTAAGGTGCTTGTTGGTTGTGACACTTCCTCAGCAGCTTCCCTTGAGAAGGCATTGGGGATAGAGGGAAAGTCTGCTAAGACGGAGTCTTAGCTCTGTTGACTGGGCTCAGATATTTAAGCCAGGAGAGATGACCTGGACTCAGTGCAGAGATTATCAGTTTATTCAATTAATCGTCAAGTGTGTATTCTTCTGCCTGGAGGTGAGAGGCAGAATCAGCTGACTTGAACTCCTAGACTCCTGTGCTGTTAGGTTAGATGTAACTTGATGAATTCTTAGCTGCCTGGAGCAGCCTGAAGGGAAGGATGGAGCAGCACATGCTGTCTGGCAGTTCAGCACTGATGGACTCAGTGAAGCAGTTTCTGGGGTCTGTGCTTTGGGATGGAGTTCCCCGTTGTTCCCACTGCAGGTGGGTTAAAGATGAGAGACGGGGAGCCTGGGAGCACGTTGCCCTTCCTGTAGAGCCAGGCGTGGAACAAAGTGTCGTACGTACCTGCCCTTCTCTGCAGTATGGCCAGTGCTGAGGAGGAACTGACCTGTTTGGGTGGTGTTTCAGCACTGCCAGGTTTGCACAGCTGCCTGGCAGGGTCAGGGACCCCTGGAAGGGTTAGAGGGCTACAGAGCTGCTGAGTCTGTCTTGTAGGAGGTACATGATGCTGTCTTCAGCCTGTCAAAGAAAAGATTCAAGAAGTGACTTGATTCACCTCCAAGAAGTTGTGTAAGATCAATCTAATCTTTGCTGACAGCCATGGAAGCTGACCTAGCAGCTGGAAGCTGAGACCGCGCATCCAAAGTAGGAAACAATTTGCTGCTCACCTTCTTTATCACAAGCTCACCTGACCATGTGATTGATACTAGGCAGTGACATTTGTGCTGTCCCTGGTGCCCTGGATCATGTCTTGCTCCTTTGCTTGCCATGTGGGCAGAGTCTCCTAGGCACCTCCTGGTACTGTACTTTCCCTTTGCAAGAACCACAGTGCTCTGCGCAGTTCTCTTCATCTGCACGTGGAGATTCTGCCGTAGCCCCAGCCCATCTCTGCCTGTCCAGGCTCACCATCTTCAAAACCTTTGTTTCTGCCTGGATCCGAGCTTATCCTCCATTTGGCAAGTCATTACTTCTCTGATGGCAACGCTGTCCCTGTCTACTTTCCCTCTGCCCAGCTCTGTTGCCTGCAGACCTCTTCACTGTTTTAGCTCAAATTCTTGTCACTGCATGTGTATCCAAGCTGCTCTCATTTTTTCTGGCTGTGCTGCACTCTCAGGGAGGTGACAGCCTCCTCTTCCCTCTGCACTGAAGCGATGTTCTTCCATTCCTTGTGTGCCTCTCCCTGGCTTCCTGCACTGTTCCCACTGCTTCCAGCATCGCGCTGTGCTCTGAGCCCAAGCGCTCTGCCTGGTCTCCTCTGCTTTATCTTCAAAGGCAGAGAGAGAGTAGATGTCAGTGAGAAGCTGCTTCATTTCCTTTATGAATTCCTTGTATCCCAGGGAAGGCTATCCCTGTCTGATCTCTAACAGTATGCTTTACAGTTCCACTTCCAAGATAGGAAATGCCCTCATTTTTTGCTGCAGTGTTACATGCTCTAGGAAAAACATCTTTTTGCAAGAAAGCGTTCTCCCAGTGCTCGACGCTTACGGCCCCTCTCTGAACCTCACTCAGTTCACCTAGTGGCCTCAGGACAAGAGCTGTGCAAGGCAGGTGAGGCTCTGCTCTTCCTGTTTCCTGCTGTGATGCCCCTCCGGAGCCTGAACTTCCAGACAGCGGTGTTACCCCAACCTGCAGCTGCAGGATTGCCAGCACTGTGATGGGAAGATTGTGTGCAACGAGCTGTGTGACTTCCCCTTCTCTGCGTGTACATTCAGCTCAGGACCGTATTTCAGACTTCTCAAGCTTGGATGTATCGATCAGACTAGTTAAATGCCAGGTTTGGGATTAGATCTGGATCGCAAATAGGTTTCCCCTTGTGCACTTCCCCCCTCCCTTGCCAGTCTTGCTGAGGTCCTCCTTGCTGTGGGAGATCCTGTGTTTCTAGCTGTTCTGGTCTCTTGGGGAGCAGCTGCAGTGCGCCACTGCTATTCTTAGCTCTGGAGATGGCATGCGAGTACCTGGCCCAGCGGAGCTGGAGCTCTTGCACTGCTGTCTGCCCAGCAGATCTCAGATAAATTATCCAGAAGATCTTGGTAGTGTGTAATTGAGTAGCTCTGCCACAGGCTGTGCTTCCAGCGATGTACACTCTGCTGTGCAGCCGGGCACAGTAATTCCTTGCTCCCCAGAAGCCGAGAGCTCTGGGTTCACCTCAAGTGTTTGTGCACGCTTCTCTGAGATTTTGGAGGGACTCCTCAGATTCGCTTATCAGATTTCGTGCTCCCTCCTTTCCTGGTGGGAGGTTACATACTGCAAACAATTATCTTCCTCTGGCTATTTTTCTTATCCTAAAGATGTTCTGCCACTTGGCTTGTGGCACAGCCTACTCTTCTAGAACAGGGATGAAAAGGTCTTCAGATGCTGTGGTGGGTGGGTGCCCCGAGGAGCAGTGACTGGCCCCGGTCAGAGCTGCTGGTAATGCCTCGGGAACTGACCTGCTTTCTTAATGGCTGTGGACCAAGGATCCCTAAACCTTCCTCAGCACCAGCCAAGTCACAACCACAATTCTCTGTCAGGCCTTAGCACGTGGATGTGCTAACAGCTGAAATGAGCAACAGGTGGATGCCCCTTGTACAGCGCTGTGTCCACATCTGTGAGGGATCTGGGGCCGTTGCATCTTGCTAATGGGTTTCACAGTTCTGCATGGCCATCTGCTTCTTGCTGGCTTTGTCCTGTCGGGCTCCTGGGACACTTCTGCTTTGCTGGCCCCAGCCAGTTTGGCTCTCTCTGCACTTTCAAAGGAAAGGCTTGGCCTGGGGCCGAGCCAGAACTGCATGCTGCACCCTGGTCCCAGAGTGTCAAAGCTGCTGGCACGGGCGCTGCTGGCAGCCATCCCAGCGCGTCCCTGGCACCGGCGGTAGTGGAAGGCATGTGGCTGGATGACCTGACTGACTGCACCATCTCCCTCTCTCTCTGCCCCAGATCGGCGGACCATTCTCTGCCCGGATCTTCCGTTTCCACAGACTTTGGCAGCTGGCAGCTGGTGACAGGGTGTGGCAGTATTCGGGAGCAGGCAGTCCTGAGCGCAGACGGCTCTCTCCCTTGCAGCTTCCCGGATGAGTTCCCTAGCACTTGCCTGTAAGTGTCTGAAACACAGGATCTCTCCTGGGGTCTCTTAGTTGGCTGCAAGCACTGGAACTTTATCACCCTGGTGCTTTCGAAGAAGCCTGGGAGCCCATAACAAGCTGTCCCATCTTCACTGCCTTGATGCTTTCCATCTGCAAATTCTGTCGCTGAGCACTCTTTGGTTATGCTGAACTCTGAAAGAAAGCAGCATCTCCTCTGCCTCGTTTTGGGGGTCACATTGCTTTTTGTAGGAAGAGACCTTTCTCTCTCTTCCCTGAAGATGGTGAATTTGGGCATAATGTAGTGCATCTGAGGATGCATACTTGTCAGGACAGGACTGGTCACCCAGACTTTCTTACTTTTGGATCTTGCTCCGTCTCCCTGCTGGGTTCAGATCTTTGCTGCAGTAGGAGAGCGGCTTTCATTCTGTCACCCTGATTTTGTCTGACCACATGCAGCAGCATTTGCTGGTGCTGCTTCTGGCCAGAGCAGAGCAGCAGAAACCCCGCATCCTGCTGCATGTTGCTGTGCAAAACGGCTGGGAGGCACACGTTCCTCCCCAAATGGAAAATCACCTCTGTAGAAGCTTGAAAGACAGGAGATGTGCTTTAATTGCTGTTAGAGGAGAACCTTGGCATGTGCCTTCAGGCTGTAAACTCTCAATCAAGAAACTGAAATGGCAGATCAGGGGCTGCCGCTAGCTAGCTGTGCTGGAGGTGTGCCGCCAAACACCTGCAGTCCCTTAGCAGAGATGTGAGTACACGCTCTGGAGGCAGAGCAACATGAAAACAAACCTCTCCTGTGAGACGGGCTGCCTGGCCTGGCTCGGCTTCTCTTGTGGCTGTGTGCTGTCCTGCTGAGCGCAGCAGGGCAGCCGCCCCCAGGTGATTGTGAATTTCCGAGACCCGTGAATTGGCAGGTTGGAGAATCGCAAGGAATGTCGGACGCAGCCTGGCCCGGGAGCTGCTGACGACAAGTCGCTTTTCTGCTTTGCAGCGACACACTGTACTGCTCCTGCGGTCGTTGGGGCTTGCTGAGGGAGCAGAAGGAGTAGGGAATGGGAAGGGACTGAAATGCACGTGTCTGAAGTAGTGGCTGCTTTGCTGTCCCCTGAGCCTGGCTGTGCTGGGTGGCCGCTGGTCAGCAGCGAGAGTCGTTGCTGCCCTTCTTGGAGCCAGAGCTAACGTCAGAATAGGGAATTTGGTGGAGAGAAGCGCGATTTGAAGTTGAGCTCTGAAGCAGCAGAGCTGCCTGTAGGCTCCTGTAGTTTGAAGCGCGGCTGCTTGGGACAGCGGTGCTGCTTCTCCCTTGGGCGTGCAGCAGACGCTACGAATGCTTTGCCCTCTTCAGCTCTTCGCTGCAGCTGCAGGGTGCTGTGCTCGTGGGCTGGGGAGTGCTCAGCTGTAGGGCCGGGACCAGGCCGCTGTTTGGAAGGGAATGCAAGGATATTGCGTCGAGCCTGGCCTTGGCAAGGACGCACACCCTGCCTTGCTGTTGGGCCTCGGCGCTGAGGTGACACAGAGCTGTCGGTGGCTGGCAGCGGCCAGCTGGCCAAACCTGCGCCTCTGAGTCTCTCACTCCATGAAAGAAAGCGTCTAAATACAAAACCTGCCCTGTGAAGAGGTGTGAAAGCCAGAAGACACAGGAGCTAACTCTGATGCACGCCCTCACTTACCTCTGCATCTGACATTTAAGATCGCTGAACTCGGGGTGCAAGCAAGCCCTGCTTTCATGCAGCTTATTTTTAACGCTAGCAGGTTTGCGAGTTCTGTGTTCTAATGAGGTTGTGAAAAAGCATCTTTTTATGTTTAGAAATGTTGCCTTTTTACTTTGCCCTCTGGCTTCTCTTTATTATCAGACACTGTAAACAGTGGCTGGGCTGGCTGCCGCAGCCTCGCTCGCTGTTTACAGGCCTCCCACCATATCCTCTTGCTGCTGTTTCAGGACTGAAGCTGTCGGCTGTGGGTGGTTAACGCTCCCATTCAAATGAGCTGTGCCAATTTATAGCTGGCCCAGGCGCTGGGGAGATTAAAGAGAATTTCTGATGGGGAGGTTCGCACTGTGCCCTTGGGGCGACCTTTGAGGAATGCCTTCCTCTCTCGGGGAGCCACGGGCACGTTGCGGAGGCGCGCAGCGAGGATGGGTTCAGGCTGCGGCGCGTGGAGCGGCTGCCTCTGAAGGGCAGGTTTGCTTTCTGCTTGCTCCCTCGGTGGAAACCTTACCTTCTTGCCCCTCTTCTCTGTGCACCGAGCCAGGTGCACGGCTCAGCTGGAGAGGAGAGCGGGGCCCGGGGGATGCAGTGCACCACTCTGCAGGCTGCATCCTGCCTGCGTGCAGCCGCCTGGCCGGGGGGCAGCGGTAACGCATCTCAGCTCCCCTCCCGCCGTGGCTTTTGGCACCTTGTCTGCCTCCTCTCGCTGCCCCAAAGCTGTCTGCGCGCCCACAAGTGTGCACAAAGGGGCAGCGAGAGGCTGGGCGCGGTGGAAGCGAGAGGTGATTGCAACTGGGGTGGAAGCAACTGCCCAGATTCTGCAGATGTGGATGGGCTCCATCTGCGAGCACAGCAAGGCAGAGAGCTGGCACAGGGGGCTGACGTCAGCCAGCCCCGGCTGGGCAAAAGCAGCAATTTCTATATGAACACCCTGTACGCGGCGTGGTGGGGGGAGAAGCTGGGGGGTGGTGAAGGAGAAGACCTAGCTCAGAGCTGCTGAGAGGCTGCATGGGCTTCAGCGAGGAGGCAGCAGCAGCAGGTGCCACAGCTGGGACATTCTGGGGCTGGAACCAGGGAACCCAAGCCCTGGTCACCTCCTGCAGCCGCACATGAGGAGCTGGGAGAGGGGTGGCCGCCGTCGCTGACCTCCCCCTTCTGTCTCCTAGGCTGGTGTCGGCGAGCGACCGCGAGTCCCGGCTGGAAGAGGTGCGTTCTGCCTTCCTGGCCAGCTACAGCCGGACCATCGGCCTGAAGGCCGTGCCCCCCAGCCCCTCAGGGGCCATCGGCGGCCTCCTCGAGCAGTTCGTGCGGGGCGTGGGACTGAGAGGCAGCAGCACGCTCTGAGCGCCGCGCTCCTGGACCTCTGGCTGGAGAACGGGGGTCCCCTGGCCGAGCCGGGACCCCCTCCCTTGGGGGCACACGGACACCTGCGGCCCCCGCACCGAGCGCCCGGTCGGCGGCCGCCCTTGCCTGGGGCTGGGGGAGCACCGGGGGCTCCGAGGCATCTCCGCAGTAAAGACATCGGTGCCGTCCCCTCCGCCTGCCTGGTGTCTGGGTTGCGGGCGGGGGGAGGCGGGTGCCGGGGCGAGCTGGGAAGGGCCGGGGGGCGGCGGCGCGGAGGAGCCGGGCGCCGGGAGCGGCTCCGGCGGGGGCGCCGCTGGCTATAAATAGCCCGG
>VXAL01008133.1:12458-49773 GCA_013399475.1 Chauna torquata | reverse complement strand
GGTCCCTGCCAGCCTCAGCCACCTGTGATTCTGTGGGGGGCAAGGCTCTTGTAAAGCCACAGCGAAACACCTCCAGCTCCCTGTTTGCATACACAAGTGCACAGCTTGCATCTCCTGACAGGAGCAGGGGAAAGTGCAAGAAGGAGGAGGAGGGAGTGAAAGAGGAACTGCTGTGTACTGACAGCAGCCTCCCCTTCCCCATCACTTGCACCACTGGGCAGGGAGGAAGGGTAGAGAGTCGGGGGTGATGTTGAGCCTGGGAGAGGGAGGGAGGAACGGTGTTGTGTTAATGTTTGTCTTTCTTTCTCACTACCCAATTTTATTTTAATTGATGAATTAATTTTCCCCAAGTCAACCTGTTCTGCCCTGACGGTATGTGGTAGGCAATCTCCTTGTCTTTATCTTGACCTATAAGCTTTCTCATCCTGTTTTCTGCCCCTGCCCTTCTGAGGAAGGGGAGCAGCTGAGCAGCTGGGTGGGAGCTTGACTGTTAGCCACGGCCAGCACCCTGTTGTCATGCAGCACCCACCTGAGTAGTGTTAGGAGCATGGGAGCCCCTGCCAGCACCACTGCCTCTGCCGGGCAGCGCCTGCCTTGAAGAGGGCACTTGCACTGCGCTGGGCAGGATGAATGCTCAGCACGAAGTGGTGTTGATTTCAGGTGGTGCAGCAGGGAGTGGAGTGCAGCACCAGTGCCCATGGGTGCTCTGAGCCCTCCCGCTGGCACCAGAGGCCTGGCTGCAGGCTGGTGGAGGGCAGGGAGAGGTGGCAAGGAGGCTGCGAGGCACTGGCGCAGGCCACTGCTGCTGGATGTGGGCAAACAAGTGCTCCTGCTGCGCTCGAGGGCAGCTTGCCTGCCCGAAGCAGGTGCGTTCCAGGCTGAGCCTGTTTTCTTGCTCAGTAACTGCAGATGATATAACAAAATCTGGTCCCAGCTGATCTGCTCCAGTTACTCACGTTGAGAGCATAACATTACGCAGTCCCAGCAGCCTGGGTCTGACTGGAAAGTAGTGTTTTATTTGAGGACTCTCTGCAGTGGGTCTCTGGGCTGCTGTTGCCATTGGGGTGAAACCACAGCTGGAGGAGCTGCCAGCCCCATCGTGGGAGCTCGGCATGTCCCCTCCTGCGAGTGCTCGCCCGTGCATCAGTGGAGGTTCCTTTCAAGGATCTGCTCCAGGCTCCAGTCCATGGGGGACGCATAATTGCCCCTTAGGTCGCTAGCAAGCATGGGCCATCCAACATGAATGCTGGGGTGCAGATGGGCACCTGACTGACCGAGCTCTCTTGTCCCTGCAGTGTACGTTGTGGAGGAGCGGCGGAGGGATGACTCGGGCGAGAGCGCCTGCCTGACGGCATGCTGGACCGCACTCTGCTGCTGCTGCCTCTGGGACATGCTGACCTGACACCGCTGAAGCTGCCTCTCGTACCTCTCACTGAGTGCTATGCAGTCTCCCCACTCCTCTCCTGACTCCTTTCTGTTACTGTAATCAATGCTCTGCTTTGCACAGCCCAGAGTTCCTGTCTGTCAGTCCTAGCGCCTTGTTGGGGTGGGGGGTGCACTCCTTTAATTTAGTAAAGGAAAATTCCTTTTTAACATTTCTAAGACTTTTGTTGTAACTTTGAAGAATGTGCTCATGGTGTATTTCAGCCAAAGGCATTCTGATGAAATGTATATTTATCAGTTGAATTTTTCCTAGTCCTAGAAATGAAGATATATGCAATAATTAAAGCCAACAGTTGATTTTCTTCGCTAGGTCCTGATTGTTTCAATAAATCTGTCCCATAGAGGGTGTGCTTCCCCTGTTGCTGTCTGTCCTCAGCCTTCTGCCTGCACAGGGCAGCAATGATGGACTTGGCTTCAAGCAGTTTTGCTGCAGAAATTTTTGCCTCTGTCCCTTGCTGGGTCCTGGGCTGGGGGTGTCTGGTGCTTGCTGTTCCCAGCATCTGTGGGATTTTCTGCAGTAATCTCTTGCATAAGCTGTGACAGCACAGTGAAGGCAGGGAGGGGTAGGGTGGAGAGCCTGTTTCTGACAGCACCGACCCCCTCCCCGCCTTACCCTGCACAGGGCTGTTCAGTCAAGCTGTCAGTCCTCTGCTTCCTCAAGGCTGCCTCTGCTATGGGATGTTAAGAGGGGGAACCAAAGACAGGGGTGGAGGTGATTTTTGGGAGGAACAAGTATGGACATGCAGGTCCCCTTCTGGGACCTGGAGGCCCTCTGGCAGGTCCTGGAAAGGCAGCAAGCTGGGGGAAGCAGCGTTATGCTGCTGCATGTGCACCAGCAGCTCCTGGGTGAGGCCTGCTCTTGCTTGTGTGTTTTGGGCAGCGATCCATTATGCCCCTGCTGCAGAGCATTGGCTTGGGTAGGGGTAGATAGATGGGTAAGAAGAAACAAAGCCATGAATTAATTTAGTGCTGAGGCGCTGCCTGAGATGATGGGGAGAAACCAGGCTCATGGTACTGGAGAAGAGAGGGCTTCACTGGGGCCACAGCAAGCCTGGGCAGAGCCTTCCCCATTGCCATGCTAGGCCAGGACTGGGCCTGGGCACGAGGGTGAAGCTCAGCCCCAGCTCTGTGCAAGGCAGCCCTTGCCACTGGTCTCCCCTGCCCAGGCCCAGTATGCTCTGTGCCCAGGACCAACACGGATGGACACCTGGACCAGGGTGGCTATGATATACTCATCCCCTACATCTTTGCTTGGAGCTGCTGGGCTTGACAGATCCATCACAGCGCTCCAGTAGCCAGCAGGTGCCAGCAGGCAGCAGCGCTGAACTTGGGAAGTAGCAGACGAGGCAGCTGGTGTGAGGGTATGTGATTGATAGCGCGTGCGCTCGCGCACACAGGTGCTCAGAGAGGCAACAGCAAGAGAAAGGCCTCCCCCCAACAACCACCAGCACCTTCCTCCCAGATACCCTGCCAGACCACTCTCAGGCCCATCACAGGATCCATCAGGCCATGAAGGCCCAGCTCCACAAGCCCAGAGGAGCACACAGGCACAACAGCAGGCAGGAACCCAAACACCTTGTCTGGGCTCTCCCAGGGCCGGTCCTGCAAAGCCTCAGCCACAGCCTCCAGGCATAATACCCAGCGCCATGCGTCACATCTCAGACTATGGGGTTGCTGCCTGAGGGTGGGACACATTATAGGATGTGGGGCAAAACAGTTTGGGATGGCACAGGACTTGCTATAGGAAGTTTAGGGGAAGCACCAAAAGCAGGGGTGGAGTTGATTTGGAGCAGATCATGTGTGGAAAAACAGCAAGGTAGCAAACAGCAATAAAAGAGCCAGCTGCCTGTAACTGGCTGGTGTGTGCTTGTCCAGCACCTGACCAGCACAGTCTGTCCTGTCACTGAATTCCTCAAACCCTGGGTGAGGGCCCCCTGCTCTGTGTCCATACACATGTGGGAGAGCACAGAAACAGGGGTCAGACCACAGTCCCATGTGACTGTGGGCAGTGACTGGAAGGACTGCAGGCGTGCGAGCACATGATGGCTGGTGCCAATCACCCCAGCCCAGTCAGTGGGTAGGTGAGGTGGCCTGGGGCAGAGGCTGAGTGGGTCTCTAAGGGCCAGCTCTGCATGTGAGTGTGACTGTATGTGTACAGGGGCAAGAGCACTGTGGGATCAGCTTTGGGAGCAGGGGCGTCCCAACCAGCTCTGAGTGTGTGACAGCCTGTACCAGTGACTGGAGTAAGGCTGGGGCTTGTATGTCCAGGTGCCAGGAACTGGAGATACTGGGCTCCAGGAGCAGCTGCTGGGCAGACTGAGGGGCTAAGCCCAGCTGCTGGAGGGACCCACCTTGTGCACACATCCATACTGGTGGACTTATGTCTTGCCAGCCAGAGAGGAGGCAGCCCTGACAGCAAACACCAGCAATGTACAGCACTGCTGGGCAGTCTTCACCACCCCACTGCTGTTTTTACTTCCCCAGTTCAGGGTGAAATGATGCTGAATCAGCAGCTGCTCTCACTGTCCTGCCCTCCCCACACAACACGATTGCCAGCATCAGCATTTGACTGTCCCATGCCTACCACACCAGGGCTGACAGCCAGACCCCAACCATGGTGATGCCCCTGGTTCTAAGGCAGGCAGGGCTGTGCCCACCTGCCCAGCACAGCTCAGCCTCCCTGCAATCCCAGCAAGCTGCCAGCAGGAGAGGAGAAACCTCCAAAAACTCCATTTTACAGCAGCACCAGAGCCAGGAGTAGGGGGAACAGGAAGGCTGGGCTGGCAGGCAGGCCCTGGTGAAAGCTCCCTGTGAGCACCAAGCACACTGTGGCACTGGCCCTCCACAAACTCGATGCCAGGCTGAGGCTGTGCCAGGCCTGCGTGTCAAGGAGGGAGCCAGAGACCAGGCTACCAGCCTGTGACTGCCGAGAAAGAGCAAGTGACAACCCGCACTGGATCCAGAGATGCCTGTGAACCTGACCCTGCCCTGCTGGCTCCACTTCCCCGCCACAGTTCATGAGCCTGACTGCAGCCACATGGTGCAGCAAGTGCTTTCCTGTGCCCAGGGCTAGTGGCACCCAGTGTCCGTCAGGGGCATGAGGAAGGCAGGATTCCCCCAAGGCCACCCACCCCAAGTCCTATCACTATCTCCTTTCTCCCTCAAATCCCAGCAGGGAAGGCAGCTGCTGCGCAACACAGAGGCAGCAGGCAGAGAGAATGAGCTAACGCAGGCTTTGCAGTAGAGTTTATTAAAACTGGCAAGTAACAGCCATCATGCAGACAGGCAGTGGTGAGCACCGCACTGGCAGAGCTGTCCAGAGCCACCTAGAGGGCGTCACAGGCCCGTCCATGGCCCCATGGGAACCACACAGCTACTGCGCTCTCCGGGCCATCAGCATTTCCCTGATGTTATCTTCTGCTTCCTTCACGCTCCGCTCCAGGTATGACTTCTTCTGCTGCAAGGCAGAAATCCAGAGGAGAGTTAATGTCCAGCCTGGTACCAGCAGCACATGGAGACACCCAGAGCAGAGCTCCCAGCAGCCTGCTGAGGGCGTGCATGACATGGCACGCTTCCCCAGGAGGGAGAGTCGCTATTCACTTCCAGAGGCATCCTGGAAGTGTTAATATTGAGCCTTTTCAGCTGGGCAACATTTACAAAGATTGAATTTTGTTCCCTTTGAAACCTCCTGAGTTGTGGGGCTATTTCAACAGCAGAGCTGCAAGAAGTGTACGAAATTAAATGTAGCAATGAAAAAAAGGAAATCAGATCACCTAATGTTTGGAGCCCAGAGATAAATCAATATGCCACAGCCTGCTTATGCTGAGATCAGCAGCTAACAGTAAAACCCTTTCACACTCAGGTTAAAAAAGGCTCTTTTTCCCAGCTGGGCGTTTTCAGAAACCAGACCCTCCTTTCTATCTCCTGCATGTTCAGAAATTCCCCGCCATCATCACAAAATACGTGTGTTTCTTTAATCATCTTTAATTAGTCCAGGCTTGGCAGGGAAGCAGACTGAAGCTGTGCATCCCAAGACAGGAATTCAACATGCAGCATTTTTTCCTGCTAGTCTGGGTTCTCCTAGGTGACTGGAAAAATCTGCACTTGGCTCTCTTGACTATTTTCTTTGGGTTTCCAAACAACAGACACAACAGTCTCCCATAGATGCCAGGCCCACAGAAAGCATTCCCATCCAAGTGCCACAGGACCTAACTGCTGGGTGCAGCAAGGAAAGCACCACTCCAGATGTATTTTGGTGATCGGCTGCGGGGAAGCCTTGGGGAGGCTGCCCAGTGCTGGGCTCACAGAGGAATCAACCAGCATCTTTCAGATCGGCCACAGAACAGCCTGCCGGGGCTTCATGGGTTGCACCTGCCTGCACGCAGCACGGGGCTTGCAATCCACGCAACTTCAGCATGAGGGTCATTGCCTCAGCAAAGCCCACTGGAGCCGCTGCGACATGGTGCTCCCAACACAGGTCTCCCCATGGTGGTTACAGCCACAGCCTAAGCTAATGCTACTTCATGCTGGCCCAGGGAGCTCGGTATAGCTCCATCTCAGGGCCAAGCAAAGTACCGACAAGCATCGGCAGGATTACCCTTACATTACAGGAGGCTGGGCCTCAGCCCAGAGCATCCTGCCATAGGCTCCACTGAACCGCCTCCCCAAAAACAGGCAGAGGAACCCAGTATGATATGAATGACCTCCAAATCCCACCAGAACTAAGAACAGCCAAGGGGGACACCAGAGGTCCTCAACACTGCTCAGTCATGCATGGGACAACGCAGAGGGAGAAGACAAAAGGGTAAAAAAAAAAATGTGCTGCTCTGGGGCACATGGTACAGTCCTGCTGCCATCACTCTGCATCCATCCTCTCACAGTCGACCTACAGAGACACTTTGATATGCTTGACTGAAATTCCCATGCCATGAGGACATCTTTTCCAATCCCATTCCTAAATACTGTTTAAATAAAAGTTCTTCAGTAAAGGTTGTTAACAAGAGGCTATGGGTATGGCAAAGGGCTCCTTGTCTCTCTCACGTGGTCCCCAGGCACGTGGGATCCCTCTTGCTTACAAGAGCTGCTTTTCAGGAAACCGCTGAGAGAGGAGGCACAGTGCGGGTTCCCACTGCTAATGACTTGCCAGCACAGTGCTGATGCACCAGCAGGGCTGGACTTCTGCAACTATTGCTCTGTTCTCACGCTGCTCCTGAAAGACGTAGATGGATTTCACATCTAGGGAAGTGAATTTGGAGGTTGGGAGGGGAGACACGTCAAAGAAAAGGTGCATGGGTCTGCGCTCAGAGGAAGCTCCCAAAGCTGCACCCTTCTTGTTCTGCTGGCCACAGGAGGAGAGTGGCTTCAGTAGAGCTGATTTCTATGGATTCATTTATTACCAAAATATTTTTTATATTAGTCTATGAAATGGTTCTGGCTTTCTGTCCTCTCCACCCATGCCCACCAGGAGAGAGACATTTCAAAAGACCATCTCCCTGCTGGCAACCTGGCTACTGCAGAGAGCCCGTGGATGGCCACGCAGCCCCTGCCGCAGCATGGGGAAGCGTCTGCATGCAGCCAGGACCCGAGAGGCTTCAAATAATGGTTCTGTGATCCTAACACAGTGGAATTGCAAATGTCCACTGTTAGGAAACTGTGCTGGAGTGCCTTTAGTCCCCACCTCCCCGACTACAAGGGACTCGAGCACTAATCTGTCCTGACACACTGCAGAAGTGCTTGTGGCTGTCATGGGGAAGGTGCTCACATGGACCCATGCCGCTCACTCCTGCGCAGCTGTGTGATTTGCCCTCCCCGCTTCTGGGGGAGCAAGGGTGCTGGAGCTACACAGGGCATGACAAGGGGGCACTGTTACTTAAGCATCACCTGCAGTCCCGGGCAGGCCAGGATTCTGAGAACTTGTATTTTCCCTCAGTTGCTCTCCTGTGTCATGCAGTCTCTGGCATACACTTCCTCTGGGGAAGAGGATCTGCACTGGTCCTGATATTTTTACTCCTTTCTCCCAAAAGAGGCCTCCAGGCAGACTCATCCCTTCAGAGGTGGTGGCATCAAACCTCTGAGAGCTAGGGGCAGTTTGGGATCCTGCTGAGAGGGAGCATCAGATGGTAAAGTGGAGCAGGCTGAGCAGCCACATCAGAGACAGGGAAACATGGCAAGAGCTGGGGAAAGAGGGCTGCAGAGAGCAGAGGCAGCACTCAGTCTGCACTCCTCAGCACACCAGCGCAGCCCTTCCATCTGCTCTCTGCTCAAGCAGCATCCTGCTGCTGGGGTGGGCAAGGAAAACTCTGCAGCCACAGTTTGGGTTCTGCAAATTTTCTAAGCTGTTTTCCAGGCCAGCAGCATGCAGCGCCAGAGCCAGCAGTGCAGCTGGCTCCCACTCTGACTAATGACCCACATAAAGGAGGGTGAGAAGCAGACTATCGATTTTCCAAGATGTGTGGCAGAAGCAAGGTGTTCCTTCCTGAGGAGCTGCAGCCTGGCTTCTGCTTAGGTAATCACAGGAGAAAGAGCTGAAACTTGCATACGAACCTCTCCTCACCACAATTACTGGGGTCTAGACAGGAAACTCTCTCTCTCTGATGCTCCTTCCTGGGGAGCAGCGCAGTGAGCAAGCCCGGCTGACACATACTCTGCCTCGTCACACCAGCTCTGAGAAAGCCAAGTGATGGGTCTGACAGCACAGCTCTTAAGTAATCCTTGAGGCTGTTCCAGTCCAGCCGGATCTGCTGGGCTGGCAGTAACTGTTGGCTGTATGAGAAACACCATCTGTGGCCTCCCAAAACCCCACCTCCAAGCTGCTCTGAACATGATGTTGACTTGCAGTCCTAGGGCCTCTGACCTGATGTACTGGGCCAGCCTGTGGCTGCTGGGTTGTAGCCCTTCACTTGATGAGCTGCATATATTTTCCTGTGAAGTTGTGTTTAGCACTCTAAGTGATAATCCTCTGTTGCATGTGCCAAGGCAAGTTCAGTTAGAAGCACATTTCCAGTGCAAGGCCAGAACTGTACTGCTAGTTTTGGTCCCTAATGAAATCAAAGGCTGCTGCTCTCTTCAGCCTGAGATACTGCTTCCACAGCACTTTAACCCCAGTGCTCACCAGGCAGGAGCCCGTCCTGGACATGGCACCACACTGATCCTGCATGATATATGCACGGAAAGCCGCTGACTTCAGAGGCTTCAAAACATGCATGCTGCAGATTCAGAGCTCCTACCTGCACCCCACACGAGCAGTGCCAGAAACTGTCTTCCAACACAGGAAAACACCCAGCCAGCCATCCTACAAGCTCCAGAGGGCCTTTGGCAAGACAAGGTGGTTACCCAAAACAGAAAGAGACACCACTGCCTGAGTCATGGAGTCTCAGGGTGGGACTGAGAAAGGAGACTTGGTTTGGAAAGCCAACGGGTGAAGGTGACACATGCCACTTAGCTCTCAGAAAAGCGCACACTCATGGCCTGCAACAGGGCCACACTCTGCTGGGAGGCTGGGAAGTCTGACAAGGTGCTGGTGTCTCACCAGCAGTTACAAGAAAAGTGTGGCAAACCAGCAAAGGAGGAAATAAAGGGAGCATGGCAGGAAGATGCTGATTTGTTGACTCTTGGCTCTGGCTGCGGTAAAGGGCCAGTTCCTCCTTCTGGTTCACGACTGCCATGGTTTGCTGGCTAGAGGTTTGTTTACCACACCGGAAAATACACCTCTTGAGTGTTGCTGAGGCTTATTTAAGAGGCATAGCTTCTGAAGGCCCCTCTGCCAGGCTGAAGCACTCGGCCAGGGCAGCCAACAAGCACCCCCTGCTCAGCATGCAACTCACACAACACTGAAAGCCACCAGGGTTCCCGCACTCACCAGCCTGCCTCTGCCTCCACATTGTTTTCAAGGTTTCAGAATACCGCCTTGTTTTCATAGCGCTGCCCGTGATCACCGTTTACAGCAACTCCCACACAGGGAGGAATGACCTGAGGTTGCAGCCACCGTCGGCATGCAAGAAGCCTCTTTGCTGCAGGAGCGAGGAACGGAAGCAGGAGGCCGCCTGAAAGGCAGCTGAATACACATAGGAAGGTAATAGGATTTGCAGCAACAAATTTCGAAGTGGGTAGCATGCTCAATATGCACACTGAAATCTAACCAGCTGCCCTGCTCCAGCACAGGACAAACTCTTGCACCTGCACTTGGCTGTATCACAGGCTGTTATCCACCACTCCTCATCTCATCCATTATTTGGGATGACAGCCTTTCAATCCCCCTCCAACTCAGCTGCTTCCCTGCACAGGAAGGGCACTGCCACCTACACCAGAACATGTGGGACAGACGCACTGCTACTGCTACAGGCTAGCAAGATCTAGGCTACAGGGAGGCCAGCTGACAGGGTGCTTAACTGGCAAAGGTGCTCCCAAGAAGCCAGTGCAGTTAATGCCTCCAAGCCTGTAGTTTCATAATTCTTTTAAGCTAATCTTGTAGCTAACAACAGTTATCTTCCCCAGCCAGGAAGGGCTGTAGTGGCTGGAAGCAAAACAAACCACAGGCCTGCTGATTTGTCCGAAAACATGTCCTGCAGAAATGTTTTCACTTCAATTTGCTTTCTGGAACCTGGTTTGCCATACTAACGGCCACCTGGCACCCAGATGGAGGACAGGCAACCACAGCCAAGACCTCGTCTTTGGGCAGCAGAATAAATCCATCCTGCAGGCAAAGCTGCTCATAGGACTGAGCTTCCCAAAGCCTACACGCAGCTCAGAAGTCACACCAAGGCCCTCCTGCTCCCTGACTGCAGGGGCTGCCACCATGCCTGGCCTTGCTCACCTCACCCCTCCCAGGTCTTGGGAGCCTTCTCCACTTGCAAGCTCTCCTGCAGCCTTCCCAAACTGTGTGTGCCAGGTAAGGGGGAGGAATATCATGTGCTAACCTGTACAGGATTTCAGTACAGCTATGCAGAGTAAAACTGCTATCACCCATGTGATTGGACAGAGATGCAACCAAAAATACAACTTGCTTCTGCCACAGCCCCATCAGACAGGTAGCGTGTCAAGCTTCCAGGGAGCCTGCAGGAGAAAGAGCAGCCATGTGGCTGACAGCCCTGCAGAAAGAGCCACCCGGCTCCGCAGAGAGGGCAACCGCCAAGCTGCCGGCTAGCATCTGCAGCAGCCCAAAAGGGTGCAGCTGCTTCACAGGTGCCCACTGTGACTGCGACGAGGACACCCGCAGCTCGCAGGCAGCCCCAGGGCTCCTGGCAACTGCCCAGGCCAACGCTCGGCCTGGCATCCTCTGTGCCTCTCCTGGGCGCAACGCACAAGCGCTTAAAAACATCAGCTTGACTGGCCTCAGTCGGAGGCTAGATAAGACAGCACCCCCAGACCTTCACCTGCTGCTCGTGCTTCTCACTGACATGCACTGGAGAGGCAAGTCTGTGCCCTAGCACTTGTGCTTACAATGAAAACGATGCCACAAACACCTGCTGCTGCCATTACCCTCTGTCATGGCTCTCCCTTGTACTTCACTCCATGTTGTAGGTAAGCTGCTGCCGTGTTCCGTGATCAGCTCTGGGCTATTGCTCTCAGCAGCTGCTGCAGAAATATTAGATTTAATGCAAATATACCTGCCGGTCACACCCCTGAAGAAGAACAGGAGCTGTGGTTGACAGACGTAGCTGGTGACCTTCTGACACTGCATGAACCTCCCACCTCCACCAGTGTTACATCACGCTGCTAGCAAGACTGAGCCTTTGTTGAGAGGCACGGTGACACATCCAGGCCATACATTCCTTGCAGATTAAAGAGCCAGCATCCACAAATTCCACAGCAAGAAAAACCTATTAATCAGCTCCTCATGGACTAGATTCAGATGATCAAAGCCATGTATTCCCACAGCACTGTGATTTAGACACCTCTGCCTTCAGAGTCTGTCAGCATTGGCCACACCTGCAAATCTGCTGAGCACTGTCCAGGGTGGGCAATTCAGTGCAGTGTTTCAGAGCAGGCATGCTCAGCTCCAAAAGCCAACACAGCACTTGCGCTCTCAGCAAGAAACCAATATATAGCAGCCGAAGTCTACTTATGCTGCATTATGCCTAGCACTCACAGGTGAATTTCCTTTTTCAAACAGCGGTTTATCATTTAATTCCTACTCCTTTTGCTCTTTAAATTCTGCTTCTCCCTCTTCACCTCAGCAACAAAAAACCTGTTTCAGCCCCTGGCCTGCAAACACAAATACGAAGTGCTCAAACCCAAACAAAAATGTCTCCACGGAAGTCTAAGGATCTGGTATTGGAACATGACTTCTCATTTCAGGGTGTTTTTTTTTTCCTCCCCTCTCCTTTAACCAGTTTTTATACAACCCCCAACTTGTGAGGGTTGGCAGGTTCCTTTCCAGAGAAGACCTCCCTGCGGCTCGCAGCACGCTTGGCTGCTGGCATGCTGCTCCCGCGCTCAGAAGGCTTTTGTGGAGGAGTGCCACAGAGTCTTCAGGCATGATGCAGTGCTTCAAATAGGAGCCTTGATATAACTCATCTTGTGACAGTCTCAATAAACCTGCTAGCCT
Organism: Chauna torquata; assembly: GCA_013399475.1. Lineage (NCBI taxonomy): Eukaryota > Metazoa > Chordata > Aves > Anseriformes > Anhimidae > Chauna > Chauna torquata. The sequence goes on along the minus strand of VXAL01008133.1, from coordinate 37,784 downwards.
AGAGCTTCTGCATCTCCCAAAGTTAACCCAGCTCATTTTTGGCATTCCTCACAGGCTCTGTGGGCACACTCTTTGGGAAAGTGATAAGCAGATCCTGAGACAGAGCTGGGAGCACACGCTCATCTGTACAGGGATCCTCCCAAGACAGAAGAAAGCTGTGCTGCTGGCACAAGGGGGGGTCGGGCAGCGGCAGCAGCACGTCTCCCTTACTCAAGGGCCACTGCTGCTGCTGGGATGGCTGGAATCACCCAAATACCCCCTGCGGAGAACAGCACCCTGAGCCATTACCACACACTGCAGCATGTCAGATATTTCGGTCAGCCTCAGATCACTGAAGACGGTGTGCCTATGATGTGCACTTTGTTTAATGTGATTTCTATTTGAAACTCATAAATGGTAAGGAGGTAGACCTGCTGAACAGCGCCCAGCTACTCCTGCTTCAGGAGAAACTACCATACAGTGGTCACCACTGACAGGGCTGGGTGGGTGAGTCCCACACCCTGCTGGGTCCACCCAGCGCAGCACTGTGTGGCACATGTACACATTGGGAATTACACACTACAGCAACCACCAAATATTGAGATACACTTCGACACTTTCCAAGAAGGGTTATTGCTCTCAGGAAGTTGCCTACAGTTTGCTCAAGAGTGAACTGCAATAGGAAGGGAGCACAGCTGGTTTCTGATGACAGCTGCTGACAGAAGCACAATGATGCCATTCACCTAGGAGGAGAAGTGATGATTCAGATCCTTGGGTTTTTCCCTTAGCTACTCTTTTCCAGAAGGCAACAGGGACCCTCGATCACTTCAAAGCCATCTGGATTAGAGTGGAGAAGAGCAGAGGCTGTCGCAGTTCAAAAGGAGACCTAGCATACAAGTGTACTTGCGAACTCAGGAGGTTCTTTAGAAGCACCTATGTAAAGAACTGCTGGTGTAAATTTGCCTTTATCATGTACTGATCCTACCTACAGCACTACTAGAAGGGCTTCCAACATCATTATCATAATACTTTGAGACACTGAGGAACAAACTCTGAAAAAGCTAGTTTGGAAAAACACCCACTACTTTCCAAACACAGTACCAAGGGAGGCAACCCATCAAGAAAAGAAGGGGCAAGGTAACGGGCAAGAAAACGTACCTGCAGAGCAGCCTTTCTGTACCAAAGCCCCAGCCCATCTGGGAGCATACTGCACATAACTGTCACGTCAGCCACAAGACAGCATTTTAATTAGAGGTGGAGACAGGTGCTTTCCATGACTGGGAAATGACAGATTGTTCCAGTGAACTTCTGTACCCTAGCCTGACGTTAACAACTACAAAAGAAAGCTGACCGGAAACATTTCAGTAGGTGGCAGCAGAAATATATTATCAACTCAGAAGACTCCCTTTGGGACATCCCTTCTTGGAAAAATTACCCATTTAGAGCAGAGTTTTCAGAGGCACATTGCTTCAGGCCCAAGACAGCACTCCTAACCAGACTCATGACAGCAGAGGCAGGTCAAATACAGAGAACTTGGGGAGGGGAAAGTCACCCAGATTCTGAAAATCCCCACATTATGCTTCGGTGGAAATGTCCCTCACCAAACTGCCTCTTGCAAAATGTTGTAAGTTCCTTAATTTTGTGCTTCGGTTTCTATACTCCTGCAGAGCCAGTACGGCTGATCAGAGTATCTCCTAGCACTATGACTTTTGTAAAATCACACCACATCCTTCATCCAGCTCTTACAGTTCAGGCCAAAAGAGGCCATTTTTGAAGAAAAATTGCTTCCGTAAATTTCAAAGACTCAAAAAGTCAGCAACAAGATGTAAACTCCCAACTAAGCAGCATCCCCCCCCAGCCAATTCGAACACCCTTGGACTTGTCCACCTCGCATACAGGAAGAGAGGACGTGGCCGCATCCCCACCACAAATAAGTTTTCAGGCAGATTAGAAAACCGATCTGGGCAGCGGCACAGGGCCAGCAGGAAGTCATGACAACATCCCTGCATACCCGGCAAGCAAGGTGTGGTTTTGCAAAGCTGACTCAGGGCTTGGTCAGGTCTCTCACACGTTGGAGCATGCTTTCCAAATAATCATTTCCTGTTCTCCCCAGGCGAGATGGAGGAGATGGGGGCATCAGGTACAGATAATCCCCCTCCCCAGAGCCACAGAATTGCCCGGCACAAAGGACAGCGAGGAGCGACTGCATGGGGCCTGGTGACTCAGGCAAGTGCAGCGGCACTGGTTTTGTGACTAACAATTACTCATGCAAGGAGGAATTTGGAGACGGATCCACATCCAGCTATACTTGTTTCTTTGGAGACTTCCGCAGCCATAAGTACAAAGGAGAGCTTTGACAATGAATCAGACTCTGGTTTAAAATGACAAAGAAAGACTGATCTATCAGTTCTGTGTTCAAATGATTTCAATGTATTCATAAGAGTGGTTTAATGCTAATCAGAGGAAACAAGCAACTTTTTCAGACCCAGATGACTAAATGTAGGCTCCTGGATGGATAAAACCATTTAGACAGCGGAAGAAGTGTTTTTTGTTTTATTAATGCGTAACGTACTTCACTTTCCCCTGAATTACAAAGGAATGCTAGTGCACTGGCAAAGTTTGCTTTAAAAAACTTTTTCCATTAGATTTTTTTTTTAGTCATAGCAAAACCAAAAGTCCTAAGGCAAGTTCTGGGATAAATTTATTTTGAAAGCATCTCTATAACTAGGTTCTGAAGGATTTAAAAGTAAGAAATCAACATTCATGTTAATTATTCTCCTGCTTTTAAAATCTATAATTATCCACCTAAAAATAAAGGCAGAAATAGTGCGTGTGGGGGGGAAGTTGCCAAATTCCAGTTCATCCTTCATGAAGCCTTTGCCCTCTCAGCTAGTTTGTGTGCTTACTCTGAAGTCTGTAGTGCAGTGGAGAGTAACAAAGAATTACTAATTAACTAGTTCCTTGCAAAAATCTGGGAGCTTGAAAACTTTTTGCTGTGAATGATTGCTCCAAATGAAAAATCCAGCCCTGTAACTGTGTATCATACACGTGATGTTATAAATACAGGTCATTCCACCAAAATCAGCATCACCTACAATCACTCTTCACAAAAATGTGGTGAAATGCTAAAGCTCATGCCTAAACCAGTGGAAGATCCTCTCAGAGACCTGGGAATTTCCTCTTAAATGTGATGATTTTCTTTTTCCTATGTCCGTGAGGTTACAACTTAGCATTTTGCAGCCAGTGACTTGTGCACTATTTAACATAGGACAAGTTGCTTAAGCAAATTTCAAAGCAGAAGATACACTGATTTGATCTTTATCTAACAAAGCTAACATAGGAATCGGGAACAATATTAAAAAAAGAATACACTTTTTTTCTTGCAATTACTAAAGAGTGTTCCCTTGCAATGCTGCAGGATGCTAACTGCACTCAATCAACTTTCATTTATCTAGGATCAGAGTGAAATGATGTGATCTGGATAAAAGAAAAACAGCATAAAATACACATAAGTTAGGCTGTAAGAAAATCCTCTTACTATCTTCACTTTCCACAAATGACTGTAAGATGGACTGTGAGGCCTCAAACAAAGAAGTCATCAATCAGATTCATCCACAGCCTCAAGAGCAAGGAATAAGCATGTTATTCATGCTACCACCACCAGACACAAGTTAGGGGACAGAAAGAACTACTGCAGCATTAGCTACGCCCAAGTATTTACCTTAAATTTGTATGGTCCCAGTCCAGTGTCAGAGGGTTTCTCCGTAAAGAATGGTTTTGTCCCAATAGTGTGAGCTCTGTGTCCACTACACTGTCAACCTTTTCACTATTTTATTATTTTAAGGCCTATTTTGCTCAATGCTCAGAGTATTTCTCCTTTCAAAACTGGAAATGAGAATGCAGATTCTCCTCCTGCACTATAAGACAGCCAAACCTACAGGAAAAAAAAAACTGAGCTTCAGTACTCCCTTCTTCAAAATGAGCATGTCAGTGGAGAACAGATGCAAGCTAACAGCTCTGCTCTCCTATGGGAGCGCCTATGGATGCTCCCCATCTGACAGCAAGCTTTGGCAGGCAGCTGGACCACCCATGTCACCAAAAAGCAAGCTAAGACTCCAGACCTGTCTTGGCCTGAAAAGCAGAGGCGAGCCCTCACTGAGGGCACAGACTCAGGCCTGGACGACAGAAACCAACATGGTCAAGGTGAAACACATTTCCCAGGAACATCACCAAGTCCAAAAGTTGGCACCCAAAAGTAGACGGCCCAAACACATGCGGCTGCCTTGGACATCCAAAGCCTGGTGAGGGAGCCTGGTGAGGCTCTGCTGCTCGTTTATTATACACCACCTCCACAATATGCAGAGCTCCCACAGCTTCCTCCTGAAAGGTCTATGTATGTCCAAACGTTAATCCTATATGTTAAGTTCACTTCCATACTCTGTCTGTCCAACACCATCAGATGCTCAACCTCCTTCTACAGCACACAAAGGGAAAAGATAACCTGTAGGAATGAGTGACACTCTGGAAGTATTTATCATTTTTCTTTTGATTGTGGTGAGCATCCAGACACAAGGCCTCCTGGTGGCCAGGCAGAGCTAAGGAAACTCCAAGGTGTGATTCAGGGGCAAGAGGAGAAGGAGATACGACCACGGCAAACTCCCAGGCACCAGACGCTGTAAAGTTTGAGGGGGGGTGGCGGAGCAGAAAAACAAACAAACAAACAAAACAACACAACACCTTCCAGGACAAGCAGCTTAAGAAAATAAAAATCAATCTGCTCCACAGCAATGCCCCAAACTAGCAAACCATCTATGCCAGGGGTTTTGTACTTGCTCGCAAACTACGACTGCAGCCGAGCTCCCAGGCTGCATGGACACGGTGTGCCAACCCTGCCAGGGACAGTGCCACTTGTTCCGGCTTGGCTACTGCATGAGCAACAGTGACAAAAGCATGCCAGCCTTCCCTAGAGCAGATGAGGCCATAAAGCCAAAAGGACAGAGACCAGGTAAGGGTTTGACCTCTTTTGTACACACAATTAGGGCTGTTCTTAGAAGCAAGGGGCTGCTTCTGTGACAATATATGTTTAAATCATGTCATTGGTACGCACATATGCCAGCAATGGAATGAGAGAAAACCACACTCGTCCAAAGTAAAATCTGCTCTAGGCTAAAGCACAGAGGGCCATTCTTGAAGCTTCTCTCCAAAGCAAACAGGAGCATTCCTCATTTTCCCCTATTTATTTAAAAAGCCCACCACACATTCCTGGGCACTGGCCTATCGCATGCCAGCCATGGGATGAGAGCTTCTATGCTGCAAATCCCAGGAAGAAATTGGTCTAACTTGGTAACCGCCTAACAATTGCTACCTTCTGATGGCTGCTTAGTGGTCTGCAAAATGTACCACAAATCTCAAGAGACTTGTTTTCACATCGTTAAAGCTACCCTCAGAATTGGCCTCCATGTTGACAGTTTCAGCATAAAAACCAAAGGACTGTCTGGAGAATTGCCGCAGGAGCACATCAGAGACACTTGGCCATGTGGAGCAGGTCCATCCCAGCCATACCTGCTCAGAGAACAGGAGGGACCAACTCCCGGGGCCCTGGCACTTCTCCCCAGCCACATCTGGCCCATCTAAATCTTTGTTCCCCCAGGGAAGGAAACATCAGGGTGGCAGCCAGCAGAGACACCCTGCTGGCTCATCAGGGAAAGGGGGCCCACCGTTCTGCCCCAGGGCCACAGCAAGGCCATTTAAAGCTCCTGAGAACAAAGATCAGAGAAAGGGCAGCCGTAGCACAAGCAAGTTTGCATCCACACAGCACTAGGGAAGAATTGTTGTTAACTCTGACATCTGATCCAAGGCACTGTAACACATTTTAACTTTACCAGGAAACAGCCCTGCAAAACCATCCAAGCCTTGAAATGAGAAGTACTGTTGTGTTTGAGAGCAGAATATTTTTTCTCCATCATGAACAAGAGCAAAGAAGTTTTGTGTGTGGGATGGGACAACTGGACACGGCATTTTAGGGGTCACAGGAAGAATTTCAGAATTAGAGATCAAGCACTTGGGTATACCTTTCCTGATCATATTTTCAACTTCAGACAGAGAAGAAACCAATCAACCCTTTAGCTCCACAGCATTAAACATTCAGTCTCCACAACACACGTGTGTAAAAATTGCATGGGAAATAGGCACACAACAATGTTATGGTCAGAGCTTTAAAACTGAAATCCAATTCCACAAGCTGCAGGTTGCTTTTGCCCTTTGCATGAAGGAGCTAAATTCAGTGGCACACAGTCAACAAAGCTGCCCAGCACAGCCTCCCCCTTATTTGTTATTTTTAGAAATTTAGTCTGACAACGCCTGACAACTAAACATGCTGAATATAGCAGGAGAGAGGGGGATTATCAGATATTATCAGAGAAAACACACAGCAATAATCACTTTCTCCACCCCTAACGAAGAATCAATTTTCCATGTCTTTATAATATCAGAGTTTGTTCTTTTTAAAATGCCACATTTAAAAACAGAATCCATCTAGCCCTACAATGGAAACGGATAACATTTCCTGAAACAAAGCATTGTTCCACCCCTCATATATCATGTTTCCTTAAAAACAAGGGAAGAAAAACATTACTTGGTTTTTCTCTTAATGCTGCACAAACATTGCTGAGCTAAAAAGAGTCTGTGCTCATCCCTTTAGAATGCTTTCAAAATAGATTTAACACATACCCCTCGTACTGTGAAACACAACAAGAATTTGATATTATCAGGACTGGAAAAATCCAATCGCTACGGCTATGCAGGAAGCTTCCCATGTGAGCGTATGAGCCTATGCCATCAACCTCTGCAAGATCCAAGAAGGTTTTTGTAAGCTTCACTGGCACAGCCTTTAAGCAAGCATTTGCATTTTGCAAGCAAGCCTAGGCAGCCTATTTGGATTCCAAAGGATTATACACAAGTTGTGAAGTTAAGTTTGCTAAATGCACACACACACACACACACACACACACACAAACACACACACACACACTTATACCCTACCTTTAACAAGAAGGGTGAAGCTACCTTGCTTTTTCTGCAGATTAACTGATAGCCTATACAGCTGCCCCCTTGTTTATTTGTACAAATGTATACCCCTTTGGCATTTTCAGAGCCATGATCACGCAGTTCCCTCACAAAGCACATTGAGTGCATATTCCAGCAAAGCCTTATTTTCACAGTTCTATACAAAGATAGTTCTGGTTCTCCCTGCTGCTTTGCTGTGCAATGAACTCCAGGGAGGACCAAACTAGCTGCATCATATCCATTTTGCAATGCTGCCATAAAAGAGGCAACGCATCACTTGAACAGCAGAGAAACACAACACAGGGGAAAAAGGGAAAGAGAAAAACTGCAATCATTCATTGCAGTGGAGACCACTAGAGGAGAGAGAAGAAAAGCTTTCAAACCAGAGGCAAAACCCCTTTCTGTTTTCAAAGTTCATTATGACAACAGTGAATGACAGGAAACCGAGCTCACATCTCTGAAGCAGATTAAAGCCCACATTTTCACGAATAGCCAGTACTTAGGAGTTCTCCTGGCTACACAGCTGGATAGATTTACAGAAGAGCTTAGCTGTGAGCCCAAACTTCTGGGCTGTGCTCCTCCAGAAGCAGGACCAAGCTAGCAGTGACAGCATTTCTGAAATTCAGGTTTGTATCAAAAATGTACATTTCACAACACCTTGGCAATAGCTCGATAAAAACAGTGCATAATTGTCTCAAGTTCACACTACAAGAGTAATCAGGTCAATCACACTGTGTGGATACTGGAGGATTACTCTGGCCAGCTTCATTCAGCTATGCAATATGAGTAACAAGGTAGTTAACAATATAAAAAATAAACTTAAGCTTTAAAGTCCTTCCAGTTTTAATACCTGATGGAAGGATGTTTTAACCTGGTTATCTTGGTCTTGTAAAATTTATTTTACAATGATGTAGTGGAAGCACAAGGTCACAAAGTTTCACATTCTTTCCTGCTTCTGTCACAACTTGTTTTCAGGACAGCAAAATCCCCTACTCCTGTGATAAATGCTCTCTTAACTTGGAGTCAGGTATTTCCCCTGAAATCTTAGTTTCCAGCAGCTGTCAATCTAATCCTCTTCCTTGGGGAATCCCAAGTCTAAGGAATATCTTTTACACAAAACTGCCAGACAGCTGGAAATAGCTGTTAAAAGACGGACTTGAATATTCATTTAAAAGAAATTGTTGAAAGTTTGGCAATCTGAGCCCTACTATCTATGGTTGAAGAGAAAAAACAATCCACGTGGCAACCACCTTCCCACCCCTACCACCTTTTGAGACAGTCACTGTTGCTGGGAACTGCAATTTAGTGGCCATAACTGGAGACCTGAGGCAACAGGGAGCTACAAAGCAGAAAAAAAACATCTGTGAAGCAACCACCTGTGAGGTTGAGTGTAAGAATGGCAAAGGTTATAATCTGGGGGGAATTCCATCCATTCTGCTGAACTCAGCAATCTGAAAGTTCAGGAGGTAAGCTCATTCCCCACCAGGAACAGGAAGAAACTGAGATGCACAGCTGAAGGGTACAGTAGCCAAAACTGTCAAGCACACACTACTCAGTTCCAAATGCAGGCATGCTACTATAAAGTTCTCTAACTTCAGTTGCAGGGCTGGTTTTTGTTCAAAGCCACTGGTGTCTGGGATGGTTCTAGGGTAGCCAGGATACAATCACTTTAATCACACAAGCATAAAAAGGACGGTGCCTTGTCTGCATTAACGCTACCTGACATATATGGCCTATCCATGGAATACTTGTTTTCCCTGTGTAGAAAAGGTTCCGGTGGCCAGAAACACAAAACCTCTTAGTATCCGACACAGAACACAGCAGGCAACACAACATGCAGTGATGTGCTTGCGATACAGCTCCCCAAGCAAGCTGAGTTTTGAGGAGAAATTAAAAAAAATACAACTTCACTTTTGCTGTAGTATAAGTAGGAGACAATGGAGACAGAACTACATAGTCCTGGTTTGAGCACCTACTACAGTAGGAGCTACAAGCACCTACTGCTGCTTGTACCTACTTACCTGGTCTGCACACTCACCTTCTCAAGAACGCTAACATAATAGACAAGCAGCTTGACTCAACTCAGTCTTTGCTTTCTGTCATTCCCCAAAAGCTAAGGAACAGAGTTTTGTATTATTTTTTTCTTAATGCCTCTAAAACAGAATTAACACTGACAGCCTTCGAAAAGTACACTCTGAACACCTTCTCCAAAGAACTGTAAACTGTACACGCAGCCACTAGAAGATACTCCAGATTCACTAGATAACTTGTTCAAACAGCTAAAACTTGTGCAGACTCTACTTTATATATCTCTGATATTCTTCTCTGCCTTAAGTACACAGAAGTGCTCTGACCACATCATCAAAACAAAGTCCCATCTTCCCCAGGATCCAGTCTTCAACAGCAGCGACAAGTAGATGCCTACGGTAGAGTGTAAGGACAGGGCAGGCGTATATGGTACTTCCTCCTAATACTTTCCCAGCCTCCAGACATTTTTAGCTCACAGACATCCTGAGCAGGACGCAGTTTCTACATATTTGGTAATGCTCAAAGGATTTCTCTTCCCTGAATTTGTGCAATTATCCTGAACCAGTGTAAACTTTTACAATCCACAGCACTGGTAAAGAGTTTCACATCACCCATCTGCTGCAAATAACCACATAAACATCGCCTAGCTAGTTTTAAACCTAGCTCCTACTAGTTTCATTTGAAACCCTCACCTCCAGTTTTCCTATCAGGACAAAGAGTGAACAGTCAATCCCTATCTGCTTTCTCCTTATGACTCATGAGTTTGTAGACCTATCAAAGAAACTAAGTAACTTGTAACAGCCCCCATGTTACAATCAGCCCCCTAATTACAATCCTTGAGAATGAACAGTACCAGATAAAAAAAATAAGTGATGTAACAAATAGTATCTTGTTGACCTTCAATGTTCTATTTTCATCATCTTTACCTGCCAAAAAACTTACCTCTAATTCCTTAATTTTCTCTTCTGCTATTCGCTGTTTTTCTAAGAGTTGATTATGAATCATTCCTTTAGACTGAAGAATAAACCTACAAGCGAAAAAAAGACAAAGGTTGGATTTTTTTTTTTTTTTTTTTAAAAACATCTAACTATTGTAAACCTAGCTGTGCACCAAGTTAAACTGCAACGACCTCTGCAAAGTATTCATTCTCAACCTGCATGTTCTGGACAGAGACAGAAGAAACAACTATGATGGTCTGCCCAAAAGGTTCAGAACTAATCAGCTACTAAAAAGTGATAGTTATTTAATAACCCCAAATAAAAATCTTCACCATTAAATAGACTCCAGATTTTCTTTCTGTTCACCAAAGTCGCAGTCTTTACCAACCTTCCATCTTCATGGAAGGTGGATCTTAACGGATCTTAACACTTGAAAAATACATACAGCATACCATTGAAACACTAAACTGTAGTGTAAACGTGATGCAAGTAGTCAGACAACATGGCTGCAGTAACTGCCATGTCACTGGGCTGGCCTTTAAGCTTTGCTCACTGATCTCGCTCATTATTCTGGAGGAAGAAAATGGATGTACACAGATCGTCCTCTACAATTCAGTGTCCTTGAATATTTTGAAAGCAGTTCTTGCACACAGCTAGCAAGGGGAGTCTTTCTTATCAAATACCATTCAAAGAGATCTTCACCAATGACAGTGTTTTATATAATAGTACAGAAATATAGTCAAGGAAGCCTCTTTCAACAGTTAAAAGCCATAAATCACCACTGTAGTGCTCACAAGCTAAACGAACCTGTACCATAAAAACAAAGCTTTCTACAAGGCCAGGTTCATCTGCCCTCACTTGAGCTTTCACAGCTCCTATTGCTCTGGGCTTGGCTTTAACTTGTACCCTCAATGAACTCCAAATTCCCATGCTTTCTAAATTCAGTGTGTTTTTCTGCAAGGTCGAAAGTGGCTGGTTAACTGAAATTGCACCCACTAGTTTCCATTTGTTCTGTTTCTTAATTGCCAAAGGTATTTGAAAGATGCATCTATAACATCTCAGTCAGTGCATGCAAAAGCTGCCTGACTTGCTCAGAAGAACCTCTGAATAAGCAACAGCATCCAAAGCAGCTCTCAAGCACATGGCACTGGCATCCCACAAAGAGGTAAAGGACAACTAAGTTCAAATGAATTTTAGGAACCCTTCATGGTTGCCTTTCCTCCTTCCAGACATAAAGAATGTACAAGCGGCAGATTAGCCCCTTCCATACTTAGAAAGTCCCCCAGGGGATTTAGAAGGAGCCTCCATGGGTCATACCAATGAGGTCAAGGTCTCCCCCAGCACTGCTGAGTGTCTGGGTCAATGTCATCCTGCCAGGTGACACAGCTCATGTCTGAGCAGTTAACATGAACAGCTTTAGACAGTGGAAAATCAGACTGCATTCCTTGTCTACTACAGGGAGGCTGCAATCAATTTGTAGTGCCATCTCCCCTGACAAATGATATTATTAACGGGTTTGCTCAGGGCTTGGAAGATGTTCTTTGAACATAAATGGTATCTGCTGTTTGGCTTGAAACCCAGCCTACTCTGCATCAGCAACACAATAGCCAAAAAGAAAACTACCTGCCATATCCGTTCCTGAAATGCGTGGGAGCAGAACTGTGGTTAATTACAACAGGTTGTAAATTAAAACTCTTCAGTGCTGCTATTAGCTGCGCTTAGCAATCACTTACTCTTTGCACTTCTCTTTTCTACAGTAATTTCTGCTACGTCTTTTACTTTGTCATTTTCTTGAATCTCTCAGATCGTGCTTACTACTGGCATCACACTGGTTCTCATACTTGCTCCCATTCTTTACAATACAGCTCACTCATGCTCACTACCCCTCAATACCCTCCTTTTCATCAGGTGCCCCCACAATCCACTTTCATACAGTGGTAACACTTTCAGGTCCCAGCACACACCAGCCTGCTGAAGGAAAACGAGGGTTTGTTTCAGCCTTGTGAAAATCACATCCATGACCACCCTTCTAGGAAAGGGAAGTTACTTACATTTCTATTAGATGCAGATCCTGAATACAGCCAGAGGGGAGCTACTTTTTCAGAACAACCAACCACAACATCATTTTGGTGGTCCTACTCCGTCTGCATATGGGATGAAACAAGTATTAGGCTTCACAACCCCCCTTCGATTTTGGGGTGAAGACCACAACTGTGCCTTGCTTTCACATCAGTGGAAAAAAACAAAGCTGCAAGGTGCCCTCAGAAAACAAAGTCATCAGTCCCTGCCCAGACCACAGCTTCCCTGAGCCTGTGTGTGCATATGAATGTTTCCTTAATTTATTTACTGGGGGGGGGGCGGATCAGGGAAGAAGAAGGGAATATCTCCTCATTGGCTTCGCCAAATTGTATGGCAATATCAACAGTCTTAGTTTCCATGATGTCCCCAGCCTAAATAACAAATTTAACTGACACAGCTTGAACAGTTTTCCTCGTGCTGCAGCTGGGAAGATCTCTGATGGGCTACGTGACACTGAAGTGATCCCTGCAGGCTTAGAAACACTACGGGCACTTCGAACAAACAAGCGGCTGACTTCACTCCTGTTCTACAAACGTCAACAGCAGTCATCTGGGAAAATAACCTCCCTCCCACCCTCCTGCAACACTCTGACAGACTTGCAACAGCAAATAAAATTGGATGGCTGAAGTTAGCACTGACGAGACCCAAGTGGGCAGTTGGGCACAAATACAACCCCGATTTTATTGGGCCACAAAATAGTGGCCTGGAACCTGTGTCAGTTCACAAGCTGGCTCTGAAGCAGACCAAATGTCTCCAACTTAGACAGCAGCATCCTTCAGAAGTTTTTCATCAGTTGCAGTTCAAGTCACCCATGTTAATTTCCTGCCACAAGACCATCAAACCCTCAACCTACTGCTTACAGGTACTGCCCTGCAAGCTGTCAGAGGCTGCATTTTCAAAGTTGAAGCTATAAAGCCACATCCACAGTTAACTATTTAAATCTGTACCTTCACTTTCCAACATAATAAAGACTCAAAAAACACATCAGTGTTATAGCTTCTAGCTTGTGATAACACACATTATGAAGATCTCAGCCAAAGTTTATAACTAAGAAACTAACATGGCTTACAGCAGCAATCAGGAAAACATAGAACTTGCTCTGTTCATTAGGTAAGAAGTGCCACAGCGTGCTTGCAATAAACCAGAGTTTAAGTTTAGTCCGGATTTCACTGTTCCAGTTACTCTAAAGCACCAACTTCATCTTTTTTTTTTCCTTTTTTCCCCTCACCAATCTGGAAAAATAAGGTACTGTCATTCTGCTGCATTGTTTTTGTAAAATTTGTATGAATTTTTAAGCTCATGAAAGAACCATGGTAGGTTTTGAGAACTTAGTTCTTCCTTAAGTGAGTTTGTGAACAAGCCTTTCAAACACACTAACTTCAGGTACTCACTGGAGGCACACCACCACTAAAGAGCTTCCTCCACACACTGTTCTGCCAGAGTCCATCATAAGAGGCTCCAAGCTGTGACAGCTTACACCTTGAATTGGGATGACTTTTAAGTACTGATAGTCCACAGAAGACAAGCAGCAAAACAAATCTTCCAGATAACTGTGGTCACTTGTGTCCTCCTACAGAAACTATGCTTTTCTTGCTTAGATACAAACAGAAGCTTCATAGCACACACGGTCTGTTGAACATGACATCTACACTATCAAATATGAAATGATGATTCAGTGTAAAACATTCAACAACATAACGTCAACTGCAAAGCTTAACAACAATCACCTCCACACGAGCTTTTTCACTATTAATACCAGGAATATCTGGGTCATAATGGACAGATTCACCAAGTCTCGGTCACGCATTTAAATGGGAATGGCTAATAACAACAGAGCAGAATATGTCCTATTCCAGATACTTAGCAATTTACCCGGTGCCCACACATAGAGGTAAAAACCCAAAACCAAACAATGCAAATTAGTAAAGAAAGTCACAGAGGACTGGGGTCCTTGAGGACATCAATGTTTAGCCAGATCCAAGCTGCCAACAAGAACAGCTCTGCAATACAGTGAAGTATTTTTGAACTGGCTGTACCTACGTGGTCCGGTATCCCAGTGAGTGCTGGTTCTTAAAGAGCAATGTGAGGAACAAAAATAGAGTATAAGGGAACTGAAAGAGAAACCTCACTCTAAATATTCCCACTTGCTTCTATTTTCTTCCCTACAGTCCTCTGCCATCTCCACATCAGGTTTTTTGTTTCTCTAAGGCACAGCAAGTGATTTATAGCACTATGGAACTAGTTGCTTGTTTCCTTCTGAAGAGATCTCTTACCCTTCTCAATTTTAAATTTCTAGATGTGAGGTCCCATTTGTTCAGTGTTTATACAGCACTCCCTCACACCCTGGCCAAAATGGTCTTCAGGCTCTAATTACACTGGTCAGCAATGCTGTTAACTTCATCCGTCTGCTTTGTGTCACACGTACACACCCATGAAGTGATGCTCATACAGTGTAAGTAATTCCATAACTCAGTTTGTTTGCACTAAAACATACTGATTATTTGACTTTAAAACATAATATTAGATATTGAAATATTCATCTCTTAATGAATGAGGTTATGGAGATGTTTGTTCAGCACAAGCCATCCTTTACTATGACATACAAGTTATTAACGTTATTAAAGGTGGAGTACTAGTGATACTCAAAGTTTTTCATTAAGAATCCCTATTTTCAATTACTTGCAACTTCAACCAACTTCAACCTTTATGTCTGAAGCTTTTGGTGCCAGACATCTGTCCCAGATGCAAGCGCTCTCTCCTCTTAATGTTCTGCTTAGGTAACACAAGCCAGGTTTTTCTAAGAGAGGGAAGAACTGGGCAGCCTGTGGGTGCAAGAGGCAGTTCGCCCCACGGGAGCCACCTTACATACCTGCGGGTCCGGCACTAGCATTTTGCTCAGGAAACCAGTCCAGCAGCCGTGTCCTGAGCGTCCAGCTGCCCCTGCACACACCAGCCCAGCGCTGGGGCTCAGGCCAAGCAGCACTGGGGCAGAGCACCAGCACCGGCACCAGCAGGGAAGGAACCATGTTGCAGGCTGCAGGGCATCCTCCTGCCGGCCTGCGGAGCTCCTTGTCCTGCTTCAGTCCGCTGTGATTGCTGCCAGAACCTGCGCAGGGCACCAGGACAAAACCCAGCTTTTCCACTGCCTGTATTAATACACATCCCTCCGCCCAGTTTTGGAGAGAGGCAGTTTTACAGGTAGGAAAGCTCCAGTACGATTTTGCCAGAGTAATGACGAAAGACAGACCTAGAAGTCCATTCATTCTGGCTCCCAGCTCACAGAAAGGGTCATTATAACTTCAGCTTTACAGTTCCCATTGAATTTAGGAAACTTTATGCAGAAACTTGCGTTAAGGTACAGAAAAAGCTAATAACTTTGTACAATGCCATATTATTATTTTAACATGTTTCTTGTAAGAAACTAACATGCCATGTTGCAACAGAGCACATTTGTTTGTATGTAAAATCCTTCTTCTTGAAACCAAGCATTTTCATTAGACTACTCCATGTGAAAAGTTGGGCTAAGCCCAGTCATGCCCTTATCTATTTAAAGATGCTTTTTAATTCTGAACTTGCATTGCTGCTCAAGCTTTGAGCACACTCAGTAGGGGATTAATGCATTTTAAGTACTGTTCAAAGCCAATGGAAGAGAGGCTTCCAATGAGCTGATCCCAAGCAATCTAGCTTGATTGAACAGGAGCCGGCTGTTCACAATTGCAAGTACCCGAAAGTCCCCTTTTACTCTCCCAGGTCTGCTTACATTTCTATAAATGATTCCCTATGTGGTTCATAACAGGCACTGCTTAGACCCCAGCAAATTCCAGTTTTAGTCATCCTAGATGAATTACCCAGTTCCAAATAAGACAAGCAAGCAATGTAAAAAAAGGAAAACCATGCCTAATTATAGTTTGTGCTACCATCCTTCATGTCTAAGGGTTTCACATTCTTCAGTCTGATTCTGAATTTCCCATTCAATAGATTATAACCCTTAAGTAGAGCTTCTGAACCAGCTCACTTGAACAGATCAGCTGAAGCTTTTCCTACATTTGCTTTTATTTCTGTGGTCACTTGTCTCATTGGGTCACTCAATACAGCTAAATGTAACTATCCCCCTCTCCCTGCCAAGTAGCACATAAAGCAAAGCATATCCCGCATCTTACACTGGGAGGATTATATATGAATACATTCTAGAAGCAGCAGGTTGCGGTTCACTACTGCACCCAGACAGGCAGATAAGCACCAGGTCCAGGAGGTGTCTGGGAAGGAGCACAGCTAAAGCGTGCTGGCAGCAGCCCAGGCGGGCAGTGGTACCTGCGCGAACTCAGCCTGCAGCACAGGAGCGCACACAGAGACCGGGATCAGCAGTGCTGGCAGCAGTCCAAAGGCAGTCTTATGTAGGCCACAACAAGGGTAACTTTTACTCAGAGGAACATTTGTAAGCCATAAACCTATTTACTTTAAGGAGCTAAAGGAGAAGAACAAAAATGCCATACTGTTGGCTTCCTCAAAACTCTCCACAGTCTGGCTGAACATATACATCTCGCCCAGCTGAGGGGCAATGGCTTTTGTTCTGCGCCTTGCCATGTTTACATTGAGTTTTCACTTTTTTTTTTTTGGATCTGTCAATAGCTACAGCATATTACGTTACCTCAAACAAAGATAGTAACACAGCTTGCAAACAGCAGTTTCTGCATTGCCAGACACTTAACAAGATGGTAGAATTATACCATTGTTCATACTTGGTTCTTTAAAAAAAAAAAAAAAGAAATCAGGAATATACCTCTAAGTGTGAATTAAATATAGCACAACCAAAAATAATAAAATACTACTGTGGTCAGCTTTTAAAGGACATCATCCATTCTTTTTGAATGCTCAATTGAGATAAATGGAAATAAAAAAAAAAAAAGAAAGCAAATACCTTCTCTTAATTATACAGGAATGAGTAACATCTGAGATTCAAACCATGTGTGGAGAACAGCACAAACATGACTGACTGCAGTTTATGAAGGTGAAAGCTCCAAGAAGTTTTTCCTCACTATATCCCTGGTTTAGCGATTTTATCTTCTATTTTTGTTTTATAGCAATTTTTCAGTATGTAGCAATGATAACCTGTAGCTTGTTTAAGCAAAGGAAACTCATATGAGTACAGCATGCCTACTAACATATGCACTTCAAACAGACTTTTTGCAGTCTATTTTGTACCAAATTTGAAAGTTGCAAGCTGCAGAAAACAGAAGCAATTCCTTCCAATAATGGGATGTCCAGATCCACTTCTAAAGTATCCAGATTTTCAAGAATGCCCCATAGATTTCTAAGGAAGAACAGTTCAAAAAAAAACACCAACAACAACAAAAAACAACCACCAGAAACTGTCAAATGAAGAGGCACCTATGAAAACACAAGCAAGCAAAAGTTAGTTTGAACACAAACACCCTGATCAATCAATCCTAAAGACATTTGCACTTAAAAAAAAAAAAGTTTTTCTATCAGTAAAACTTCAGTGATCAGAAAGATGAACTCTGTAGTAGTAAATGAATGGACATGGAAATACTGCTACACTCTGACATGCAAACTTATATTTACTCTGCAGCAGCCCTTCACTAAGAACCTATATAGGAAAAACAGCAAAATCAGGATACACCTCTTTTGAAAAGCAAATCCAACACCAGTTACAAAGAAAAAAGCTTTGTCTCTCCTCCTGGCCTTACAAAGTCAAAAGTGAAAACACAGGCATAAAAGCAATAAACCTTTACAATGCCAGAGTGAGAAGGAAGACCCAACTATCAGCTTATGGCTCTTAAATAACACAGCCTGCACTCCTGCATACCACAAATCCTGCTACAAAAACAACAGAACATCAAAGAAACTAATACAGCAAACATTACAGAAGTGGACATAAGATAACTGTTTCGGTTAAAAGAATTCAAGCATTACACTAATACAGAGATACTTGTAGTTGCCAGATTTAAATCCTAGCACTAAAACAATTCCACTGTTGTTTCCCAGTCACTAAGAACAAACTTTCTAGAATTAGCATTCGTGAACTAAAAAAGCCGGATGTTGTTTTGGAAAATCATTCCTTCCCAGAAAGCCTGTTTTTTTTTATTTTTTTTTTATTTTTTAAACTAGCTGAAACATTCTGTCAATTCAGCAAATAGTTCTGGAGAAAACAAAAATAAAAATACAAGGCAGTAGTTGCAGAATTGCTGAGTTAAGCACTTTGGTTCTTGCATCTCTGTACTAAATTTTTGTAAAATATAACCTCATCCCACAGGATTGGCTTCCTCATATTTTACTGCACTGTTTTAAAGTAGGGGACACGAATTTAATCCTCCTACTTTCAGATTTTGAACAAGAACAGGCAGCTAGGTCAGAGGATGCTCAGACCTAGACTTCTCATTTGTATTAAGACTGTTCCAAATAAACTTTATACATTATGTTTAAATATGCATATCAGACTAGAAACTGACTGGGCATCTCCACCCACCAGCTGCAGGCCCTAAGTGTCGGGCTACCCTGTCACACTTCAGTGGTATCACATCTGGAATGGCATCCCCAGGCAACAAGGGATACAACGGGGACTCTTCCAGTACCTCTTTGGTCCACTAACTCAGCCATTCTCATCTGCCACAGGGAAGCCAAATTTAAGTCCACGCACTAAGCCAGAGAAACAGTTCTATATTCTGAAAGGAATGCTCTAACACTGAGTATTTCCCCCAGGGATTCTAACTCTTGATTTCAAGATTTCCTGTGGGGAATGGGGGAAAAAGGCTCAAAATACATTACTTGAAATCCACTAAATGTCAAGACAGGTAGAAGTTCCTTGCTGTTTCAAAATATCAAACTGACATTTTAAGTGCAAACATAAGAGTCACGTTCCATAATTTTTGCAGTCATTTGGCATTGCATACCACAAAAGCAGGTATTTGGATAATGCCCTTAATAACATGCTTTAACTTTTGGTCACGCAATTGGACTCTATGATCTTTGTAGGTCCCTTCCAACTGAACTATTCTATTCTATTCCCCAAAACATTTATCTTTGGACACATACTATACAAGTATTAATTCCATAGCATTGAAGCAACAGACGGGTTGCATTTGCCAAGAGACCTCAGATTTCCCCTTTTTGGAGATGGGGACAAAACAAAGGTGCCTTACTGTGGTCCTTGCTCCTCACAACAGTCTAACATCCAAATTGTTGACTTCCAAGTTTCAAGACTTCTTGAAAGCTCTGGCCACATTGCCTCTAGACCACAGCAGATCAAATTCTCTCTTCTAGCTACGATGGCAGTCTGTGCAAGCAGTTTCTCTCGGTTCTGACTCTTATCTTCTAGTTTAGATTTTATCTCCTTTACATTTACTCAGGTAGCTCCTTCCTCTGTATTGTCTAGGTAACAGGCAAGGAAAATGCTAGGGATAAAGAAGAGACAAATGGAATAGATTTGTTTGAATGTCATACTCCAAGGCCCAATACAAATACGCTCCTAAAGACAGTTACACACTTCCAGGCAAGAGAGACAAACATCAAGTAAAAACTGCATCCGTTGATTCACTAACCTTCTGGCACAATGCTCACGGAGTAGGTGATGGAGTACAACCAATAGGTTGTCATAAAGGCTGAGTAAAACACCTATTTTTTAAGCTAGCTATTATTTTTAAGACTCTTTTTTCTGTTACTTATACATTTGACAAACACATTTGACAGTGACTTACCTGACATCCATTCTACACCAGTTCTGTCTAAAGCTCTTTTGCTTGCATGCAAAATGTGTATCTTTTCTTCTCTAAAGTTTCAGTATTTCATGGAGAAATCTGGACCAAGATATGAAGTGAGCAGCCCATGGCAGCAGCAGTAAGATCAAGAACCAATTGGGTAGTAGTGAGGAAGAGCATGTTTGAGACATCAAAAGATGCCAACCTGGAAAGGGAGCCTGTGTCCACCAGAATAAGCTCCCCTTCTGATCCTGAAGCAGAATCCAGGAGTCCAAACTCCCAGGATCCCTCTATTGCCAGCAGTTAACTATGAGAGCCACTGACCAATTGTACTCTTCTCTCACACTACTGACTAGCCAAGAAGAGGATGGCAACCTACTGCTACCACTGACTTCACTGCTCAAGTCAAAGACACCTGTACAGTCTACTACCAGATTACCCGTGTGTGCTTCATTTTGATTTTTACTTTCTGTGACAGCTCTCTAAAGACCTCCTACAAACTGTTAAACGCATACTCACACACAACACTGTAAAGAACACTGATCAGGCTGCAATAAAATCAAGCAGTGCAAAAATCAGGAAAAAACTGCAATATAATCCAATTGTGTGATGTAAAACCTACCCAATTACCATGCCATGTAGTCTTCGATTCCACATGGACCATCTCCCAACTCCCTTGTCTTGTTCAACAAACAGCATAAACAGTGGTCATGTAGCAAGCAGCTGGACACAAATTGTGTTTTCTTCACTGTTCAGCGTCTGATTCTAGTTAACTAGACACACCAGACTTATTGTGGAAAAGGAAATCTTCAGTTTTTCAATAGCAAGATAAGGGACCTTCAAATTTATAATCTACATATTGGCCAGAGGCTGATAGCAACATGCTTGTCCTGGGATTCCTTTAAGTATCACAGCACCTGTCAGCTTCTCAGCAGCTGGGATTCAGTGCTGAACTCTGCACAACGCCTTATCCAAGGAGATGGGCAACAGAGAGCCACTCAGATTTCACACACTGACCTATAGATAGTAACTAAACCATAAAGATTAAGCCTTGCGTGTCCTACAGTTCTTCGTGAGTTTTTGAAATGTGAGTGGGAAGCAGAGTACAGCTACCATACTCTGCAATGATCTGTGCCGGTCACACACAATCACATCCACAGAACAAAACAAAAAATTCAGCTATTGCTGCTGTTACCAAAAAAACGTCATTGCACGAGTGATTTGCAATAGTGACTGCAGTCTTCAGGGGTTCAGAAACGATTACAGTGATTTGTGATGTCTCATTTAGAAACAAAACCAAAAATTACACTAAAAACAGGAATGCATTTAAATCCCATGAACAATCAAGAACGTTCAATCCTCTCTCAGCTTTCACTTGCGTATGGTTCCACCAAAAATCTGAGCTGCTCTTAAAAGAAATGATCAAAATTATATCATTACAGCTGTTCCCATAAAATAGTATACTCATGGAAAATTTTGAACATAAAGTTGTGCTACAGTGTTTGCTTGATTTTTTTCTCTCTTGCACTTTATTTTTAGAAGTGTACTTCTATAACAAATGAGAGAACGCTGATGATAAAGCAATGTTAAACCAAAACCAAACATCTAGTTTGGCACAGCATGAAAAACTGCAGTGCTCTCCTCACTATTCCTGACGTTTTTCTTCTGTAAATAACAATCTTGTCCAGGTTATCAGTTAAAAGAATGGAAAGGGAAAGGTCCAAAATACTCAGACAGGATTCTGAAGCTTAAACTTCCAGCATAGTTCTCAAAGCAATATGATGATATCAGTTCACAAATAGCTTAAGCAGAAGTCCAACATAGTGGTAGTTGTCTCAGGCTACGTAACAAGCCTTTCGAAAGAGTATGAAGTAAGAGAACTGAAATGTATTTGGCGCAATGCCACTACTCAGTTGATATCCTAGCTTCATAGATATGTACAGTACACAGCAATTCATCATCTCATACTATGTGGCACTGACATTTCTTGTGTTAAACCAAAAATAGCTACAGTAAAAGTAAATCAAGCACCACATGTGGAGGCCAGTAAGGCTCGTGCATGTTATACACACTGCAATAATAAATAAATATTAAACAAACAAACGTACACACGCACACACACAAGTTTAGGAAGAACAAATTGACTTTCACATTCGCCAGTGGTGCAGGAGAAGCCTCTCAGAAAGGAAGCAGGCTCAGGCTCTGGGTTCAGAGAGCAGAAACCACACAACTGCTTTCCAAGTAGTGCAGAAGCAAGTACGGAACTAGGCAGACTTTCTCCCAGGATGCATCACATCACTGCTCACTGTTCCTCAAACCTTCCACTTTCACAAAGACCTGGAGTAGCTTATTCTATAAAAGTGTATGTACTACCCCCATGCACACAGCACATATCACCACAGCTGGAGAAAAAAAAAGAGAAACTATCAGAAGCCAGATTATAAGTAGCAGCTTAAGCGAGTTATAGGATAAAAGAAGAAGAAAAAGGAAGAAAAAAAAAGAAAAAGAAAAAGAAAAAGAAAAGAAACAAGCTGAGTGCATGAACAGAAGCACCAAACCTACTTTCAAGAATTTAGCTATTCAAGCAAGCTGTCAGAAGAACAGCAATCATCAGAGCTAATACTGATGCCAATACCAATCTTTTCTGGATAACTGAAATCCCCTAGAGCTCTAACATTATTTACAGAAAACATCTACACCTCTTTTGGTCACGAGATGATTCGAAACTGTGCAAAAGAAATCACGGGTGTTGGGAGACATCATAACACCCGTTTGGTGGCTGAACTCTCATATCTGTGCAAGCCAATCAAGCCAACAAATTTTTAAAAAATTCCAATTCCACTCCACAAAACAGAGATTATGCAGCCAGACCAACTGTAATGACCACTCCTTTTGGTCTCCAGTGAAATATAAGATGCCAGACTGTCCTTGGATTTTAACTCCTGCTCAGGCACAGCTTTAGCCAACTTTGCCAAATGCCCAGATTTCAGCAAGAAATTCTCTACAAGGGGTAGGAGCGGGCTTCAGGAAGAGCCTTGTGTCACTGGTGTAAGTTCTCCACGCTAGTGAGTGACACAGCATACCAAAACACAGCTACCAGTTTGCAAGGCAGACTTCAGCCCTGTGGTTAGAATAGGCAGAGCTCACACAAATACTGCATCAAGCTATGGAAGGGGAAGAAAAAAAATGTAAATAAATAAATAAGTGAAAAAGTAGTATTGAGAGCAAGAGCACTCTCTTAATTTGCATAGTGACTAGCACAACAAAATCCATGAAGAGTTCAGACTTCAAATACTATCATAACACAAATAGTATTTTTCTAGTGGTGCCTCTACCATCCCCAAGGAGCAGAGAGCTACCTGGCATGGTCTAAACCACCCTCTCTGGTCATGGAAAGGTAAGCAAGAGAAAACTCCCCAAAAGACTGTCAGTCCAGCAGCTGTTGGACACAGAGAAAACAAGTGGTTTAGGACACAAAGAAGGTAAGTGTTTCTTACTCGTAAGTGGGAAGCAGAAACAGAAAGCAGGACAATGCATTTCGGCTAGCACAGAAACACCATCTCACTCACAGGCAATATTACTTTACTGTAAAAAGATTGATACACCCATGTTTTTAAGGAATCTTGAAGGATTTCTCCATACTGAAGAAGTATTCTCTGCTTTCAGATTTAAAAAAAAGAGCTCTAAAAAAAAAAAAATTGACTCCAGAATTATCTATCCTTAGTCTGTCTTCTCTGTGACAAAAACAGCCTTCAGCCTGCCCAGGTTGTATTGGTCACCTCCTACAAGGTGCAAAATCTGCTTTCTTTCAATGTCACTAGCATCTCCACACAAACTCATTATTTAGCTCACCTGCATAGAAAACTTCATTTACTGGGAGCCATACCACACTGGTCAGGAGACTCCATCACACTGAACACCTCCATTAGCCTGGGTACAACCTCATTTTTCCATTGGTCTCATCTGAAAACTCGCAGCTAATGGCAATCTACACGCCATTCCTGGCTTCCCAGTCCTGCCACCTCCCTAAGACTCAGCCTACAGATTGTGTGGTCTGACAGAAACCAGGTCAGGGAATTCGCAATGAGTCCACTGTCTCTTGCATCAGCAGGCTGACCCAGCGCACTATGTGGCTCTGTGATCATCCACTTCTACAAGTGGAAGAAGGGTGGGGGGAGAGGTAGATGCAATCACCCCTTCCGGCAGCAGTCAGATCAGATTTAGCGTTTCACAAAACCACATCCCTGCCTAAGCATAATCATTACTGTTACCCAACACACAACATGAGACAAAAATCATAGTACTCTAAATCAGAAACGCAGAAAGTTAGTGGGATATTTAGTAAGTAAGCATGCATTTCAAACCTAAAACCAGCTTGTATGGTCTTCAGCAAGAGACTGCTGAAGTCAAACAGAGGTGCATTGTCAAAGTTAATCAAAACACATTACTTCTAGTATAAGGTGTTTCTTTCGACAACCATCCAACACATGGAAGTGGTTCTTCATGTGGGTGCACTGGGACTGCCCACGAAAGCTTCATGTTCACTTCCAAGTGTTTAAACAATCTGGGCAACACCAGTCAGATCCATGCACTGACATGACACTGCAAAGAGCATTCCTGCAGAACGGGAGTGCCAGCAAAGGCCTGAGCACATCAGCTGTACACAGGTGGTTTTCAAGGAGTCTGATACAAATTACATCAGCAATGATCACAGCCACACAGATTTGTGAGAGGCTTCTCACAAACACAGCTTGTCATTAGAACTTTGTTTTGCTAATCGAGATTACAAAACTCACAAATATGGCAAATGAGACCATCATGGCCTGCAGCACAGCCAGCAAGCAAACATTCAAAGTCAATAAAACTTTTAACGTCCTTCTTGAAGGCATCTGGTAGCTAACCCCAAGAGATAAAACCCAACAAACCTCACTGCCTTCCCAGCAAGATTGCTGAAATTACAAATGAGAGGGGAAAAAAAAAAGAGAGAGAGAGAAAGAAGGAAACGAACATGCTGAAAAAAGGCTGACGCGTTCTTCATAACGGGAAGAATCTTCTCCCCGAGGCAGCAGCCCAGAGGCCTTTCACGTACCGAGGCCAGGGGGATCTCCTCAACTACAGGGCTGCCACCGCCACCTCACTTGCCTGCAGAGGCAAGGCGCACGCAGGCAGCTCGCCAGCCGCCCTCGGCGGCGTGGAAGAGCGCGGCGACGCGGCCTTGCGCCGCGGGCAAGGCCGCTACTCACATTCTGCCTACGCCCTCGTACATGCGGGTCTCGTCCACCAGCGTCATGATCTCCGTGTCGGTGAGGTGCGCGTGCTTCTTCGTCTTGCTCAGCTGCTCGATCTGGATGTCGGCCAGCTTCACCTTCTGCTGTGTGTCTATCACCTTGGCCTGGAGCTCCGTGAAAGCCTGGACGGGGAGAGCAACGACAGGGAAGGTCTGGGGCCGCCGGGCCGGGCCGGGGGCTGCCGGGCCAGGGCCTGCGGGGCTTCCGGGCCGGCAGAGCCCGGCAGAGGCGGCC
>VXAL01008133.1:0-12381 GCA_013399475.1 Chauna torquata | reverse complement strand
GGGGCCGCACAGCAGCGGTCAAGCCCCGGCCGGGGCACGCGGGCCGGCAGCGGCGCAGCGTCTGCCGAGCGAGTGGGTGGCCGCGGCCCTGGGCCCCGCGCAGGGCAGGAGCCGGTGGCCGAGTCTGGCGGCGGGTGAGAAAGCGAACGGCTCGGCGCAGTGACCGGCTGCGGCACTGCCCTTCGTGGGGCCGCCCGTATGGCAGCGCCGCAGGCCGGGAGGCGACCTCTGCCGCGGGGCTGCCTGGGCTGCTGCGGGCAGGTTGGTGCGAGGCAGCAGCCGTGTTACCCGGCTGGTCGCTCGCTGGGGAGCAAGGGTCCCAGAGCCCGGAAGCTGCAGGGACAGATCGAGAAGCTGTACCAGTAGCTGAAACCAGAGCCGCACCAGTGCTGGCACGCAAAAGCAGGCCTGTCACCCAGAGAGGCAAGGCTGCTGCTGCAGGGATGGAACAGGTCAGGGATGCTGCTCTCCTGCAGTAGAAGTGGGGCGCGTGGCCGAGGCCAGAGCTAGGAGCACCGGCTGCCAGAATCCAGCTACAGGATGCGGGAGAGGCTGAGGAGCTCGCCTGGCAGTTAGCGAGCTGACGGCATGGTGCAGCACGAAGCCCAGGGTCTGTCTGTGACAGCGGGGGTGGCAGTGCTGCTTCTGCGTGGTGGCCGCTTCAGCGGCCAGCCGACCCCAGCATGGCCCTGACTGACTCAACCAGGCAAGTTCCCGCTTGTGAATCACCTCCACTGCTTCCAGCCCCAGAGTTTTCCTTGGAGTTTGTCCAGACAAGGCTCGAATAAGGGGTGAGATCATGATGAGACCATCAGATGCCTTTTGGGGGAAGGCAGCAAAAACCAAAATACCCAGTGTGGCATTCTGTAGTCAGAGGCAGACAGGAGGGAACTTGCAGCAGCACCCTGATTTAACAGCAAAGTGCAGGACCTCACCTTCAGGGACAGCTGGTTCTTGTTGCAACCTGCTACACTCGCCCTAAGGTGAAGACAGATCCAAGCCTCCCACTGTTTGCCATGCGCATACACTGGAGAGACATGCATGCCCTGAACCAGTTAAACCCCAAGCCTTGGATGCAGGGAAGGTGTTCCCTTTGATCCCTGTGTAGGACCTCGGACTGTTGAGGCACCCCCTGCTGCTCTGCACCATAGGCCCCAGTGTGTCCAGCACACAACTCCAGCAGAGAAAAGGAAAACCTTGCACTGAATAGCAGGAAGAGCCACAGCAGCCAGTTCTAGTGTGGCCTGGCCTCCCCAGGGGAGCATGGATGTCCCACTGCCTGAGTCATCCACAATTTATAGTGTGCTGCGCAAGAGGCCAGGGGATGCTCAGGAGTGAACGGTGCCTTGGTGTGGGGAGGACATGGCATAGGGACCTGAGGAAGTGCTTCCCTCCTGTCTCAGTAGGGATGGATGCTCTACATTGGGCTGGTGCCGGCTCCCTGCTGCTGTACAGGCAGCCTGCTGCCCATCTTCATGTGATGCTGTTGGTGGTCTGCAAGCCCAAGAGCAGACCCGGAGCCCTCTGGCCCTTACACCGCCCCGAGAGCTTGGACACCATTTTCAGTGCCTTCCCGAGCTCTTCCAAGTCATTGCAGCTGCCATCCCACCAGGCCCAAGCACTGCTGTTCCTGTAGTGCAGAGCTGGAGCTGGGGGGTCAGTCCACCTGCTGCCTGCACCTGCCAGGTCCTCGGCATGGAGGTGTAAACAAAAGAGCCAACATGCAACCACTAATGCGGAGATGCTCCAAGAGAGACAACCTCATGGGAGGGAAATCTGGCCTGGCAAAGCCCAGAAAAAAATCTCTGGGTGGGCCATGTGGAGGAGGCAGCAGCAATCTGGGCAGGCAGATGGGCTGGAGCAAGGCACAGCCCTGTGCAAACCCACTGGCTTAGAGCAGCAACTCTCTGGAAAGAGCAGGAATCAGCTTTCCACCTCCAGACCCAAAATAAGACAGGCCTGGGCCAGATCTGAGCATCCCTATGATCCCTAGAAGAGGTGGATCTGCTGAGGTTTGCCCTGAAAAAATGCAGTGCACCTGGATCCCAAGCCCAGCTTCACCAGGAACTGGACAAAGCTGCAAGGGCTGCTGCACACTGGTGCAAATCCTTGTGATGTGCCCCGCTCCATGCGTGCTTGGGGGAGCAGTTGGATCCCCCTTTCCATGGCAGCGAGAAACCCATGGCAGATGCCTCTTTGCAGTACAGTTCATCCCGCTCCATCGCAAAGCCCATTCCTGGCTCAGGGCTCAGTGGCTGGGTAAGGAGTGGAGCAAAGCCAACAACGTCTGTCAGGAGGAAAACCAGCCGAATGGAATCACTTGCAGGGCTGTTGCTATTTCCGAAGGGAGGCAGTGAGGATGGCTCAGCGACTTTTGGGGTTTCTCTTTGGGTGCCTCACTTCAGGCCGGGTAGTGCAGCACGAGCCAAGCTGTGCTTCTGCAGCACCACAGCCTCTTCTGCTCCAACCCGCTCATGCTGCCATGGCCCAAGATGCTGGGGCGGAACTGCAAAGGTGAGCAGGAGCAGTGCTGGGCAGGCGGGGGAGACTTGGTTATTAAATTGACTACTGTAACATACTGCATTTTTTTTTAATTAAATCCAAAGTTGGGATTTTTGTCTGTCTGTGAGCCTCTGGAGAACAGTCCATCAACAAGCCCTGCCCTACCAGCCCACAAGGGTGAATGGCAGCGTGGGGTGGGGGGGGCGCTTCCCCAGCTCCCACAGGCCTCTGGCCAAGCATCCCACCTTCTCTCTGGACAGAACAGAGCTTGGTGTGACCCTGATGGGCTCTGGGGCATCTTCTGCCTTGGTGCCACAAGCACAGCCAGACCAGGGCCTTCATCCCTGCCTTGTCTGGGCAGAGGGCATCTACAGGACTCATCCTTTCCCAGCCCAGAGGGCAGAGAGAACCAGCCAGCTTCCTACTCTCTACACCTTCAAAGCACATTCCTAGCTCTTGACCCATTAAATTACCAGCTCTGGGCAGCCCAGCCTGCACCACAGCCCTGCAGAGGCACACTGTGGACCAGAACACATCCTTGCATGGCAGACGCGCAGAGGGCAGCTGGGCTCCAGGCAATATGGCAATGGTGACACGGCTCCATGGCTCCCAGAGCTGCCACCGCTGGGAGCACCTCCCCTGCTCCCATCCCACAGGCTGCAGCAGCCGTTCAGTCTCACCCATGTGGGGCAGGTCCAAGTGGGGGGCCTTGTCCCTGGGTGCCCCATAGATTGCTCTCCCCAGGCAGTGGCTGCCTCAGCACCATCACAGGCAGGACTGCAGCAGCAGTCGCACGCCCCTGTGCTCCCCGTCTCCCTGCGTGGAGTACCCCAAGCTGGGTGCCAATGGGCTGGTATCCCTGCCCACCCTGAGTCAGCAATTCCTGCCATCAGCCCAGCTGGGGTTTGCAAAGGCTTTCGCCCTCACTCCTGCACCTCCCGCTCACTCCTTCCCCATCCAGAGCAAAAATCAACACAAAAATTCCAGTTGTCTGCAGAAAAATATTCCAGCTAAGCTATTTCCAGTGCCAGGTCTGGGCCAGGCAGAGCCCCAGGCATGCAGAGCTACAGATGAGGAAAGGCAGGAGGACAGCGCTCCAGGCTGGAGCTGGGAGCAGCTCTGGGAAACAGGAGCCAAGAGCTGGGGAACCACAGTGGTGTGGGGAGGTGGGGATGCAGCAAGGTGACCCACAGCAAAGGGCCTCCTACACAGCCACTGGCAACATCATCTACTTAATAGACAATGAAAAGGTCCAAAGTTTAGGGTCTCTGACTAAATCAGCACTCCCACAGCATTAAGGTTCATGTCCACACAAAGCAGAACCAGTAAGTTGTTTCCCCGTTGTCAGGACTCAGGCTGCCACAGCTGCTGGGGCTTTTGCTCTCCAGGTGATAATGCACAAGGGTGCCCTAAAAACCTGCTTCCCATCTGCTACAGCTGTGTACTTTAACCCTTCTATCTTGCGAAGCACTGGACAGTCAAGGCATTGCTTCATTCCCCCTTCCCACACCCCAGGTTTTGCTACAGCAAAACTCACTGGCTGCGCAAGGGACTTGAACTAATAAACTCACTTCCTAAGCAACCACTCCACCAGGCAGCAGATGAGCATAGAGCTTATTTCATGCTTTACCAGAGCTAAGTTGGAGATAAGTTTGTCTGAAAAAACACCCTGCAGACTATTTAATGGCCCTGCTTTACCATACATTGTAGGAGCATGAGCAGAAATCACTAGCTTAGCATTCCCTTTTGAAAATACATCTGACATCTGCAAAAGCAAAATGGACTGGAGGAAAGCAGATTTCCTGCAGTCAGATAGCCATTTTTCTCTGCTTCAAGGCTATCTCCTGGAGCCATCTGCTCTCAGCTCCCCTAGAAGATCAAGGAAGAGGAAACAAGTAATTCCGGGGTTATTTATACTGTAGAATCAGGAATGGGTCCTGAATCTCAATCTAAAACCATATGCGAGTGACCCGAACCCCCAGGAGCCTGCAGCCACCACAGCCCTCAGCCAGCCCAGGAAGTACTGGGAGCTCCTGCAGGACAGGTGTGGGAGCCCACCTCATGATTTAAGCCAGCAGCCTGCTGAAAAACCAGGAATCTGGCCTGTTCACATTGATCTGCGATCAGAGTGCCTGAACTCTGAAAGGAGGCTTTGCTTCATCAGCAGATACCCAAACATCACATCCATCCATGGCTGGCCAAGATGTGAGTTTGAAAAAAAAAAAACCACATGGGGCTGACCTGGCTATAGGCTCCTGTCGCTGAGAAGCCAAGGCAGCTGCCCCATGGCAAGGTGCAGGACAGGTCCTGCCTCTGGCCCCTTGTACCACACTGTTCGGCTTGAGCAAGAGCTGCTCTGCTGCACCCCGAGGACAGCAGGAGCAGGTCCAATGACCCCCACAGCACTCTCAGGATCTGTGTCACTGTTTCACAGAGGCACCTTGGTGTTTTAGAGGTACCCTACTAGCAAGGGCATATTGTTACATACAGTCTTCAGAGGTCTGACTCCTTTCTGCCTCCATCATTAAATTAACAAAGCCAAGTATTTGTTACAAAGTTATTTATTAGAATATTACATTGCACTTAAAAAATAAGGGAGATCTGACCCTGTCATCTTGACCTACACAAAGGATACAGGGGCAGATCTCCAATAAATATAAATACTATGTACAATTTATCTAAAATAAATATATAATTTAAAAGGAAAAAATATCTTGTTAAATAGCTGTTACCCTCCCACCCCTCCTGCGCCTAAGATAGCCCCGAGGCTGGTCTCCTCGCCTTTCACAGTTTGTTCCCCAGCACGCACCACAGCGGGCAGCCCCGAGCTGCCGGAGAGACCCTCTGCCAGCGGCTGGCCAGTCCCTCCTGCCTCTCTGCATGGCCAGCTCTGTGGCACGGCGAGGGATCCTGCCCCACGGAGAGCATCTCTCCCCAGTCTCCTCCATCCTGGAGATCGCTGAAGCTCCCTGCGGTGGCACTGCTGCCTGACAAACCCTAAAGCGGGCACTGTCCTGCTGCTCCAGCAAGCTCCTGATGCGCTGCAGGGTCCCAGGGACGGCGCTGGCTCCGCAGCTCACATCTTCCAGGAGGTAGAATTGCGTTAGTGCCGACCCCTGAAACACAGTGTCACGGAAGCGGTCACTGCCTGGCTATGCACCAGCACCCAGCAAGAACACCATTAAAACACTGTCCCCAGCAACTCCTGCCCATGGAGTAGAGCCCTGCACACAAGGGCCAAGGTGTGCATCCCATCCACCTCTTGGCCACTGAAACCCAATACCTTGCAGGGCTGGACCCAGGAGGATTGAGGCCAGGATGCCAGTGGAGAGCTGTGGCAGACTACCAAACCCCATATCTGTCATGGCATTTTTCCCCCCGGACACAGCTACCCCAATCCCCAGGGCAGAGGACAGCAATGAAAACAATCTTGCTCTGTATCTTCTTCCCTAAAATTCAACTCCTACCAAAGTTAGAAATCCAACCCCCAATGTTACCTATGAACTAATAAACAACATGTCAGAAACCCTTTGAAGGCATTACTTCACACACCACCACCCACAAAGAACAAAATATTTTCTTTATTAAAAAGAGAAATAGCTGCAATATATATGGGAACATCTAACATCAGGGTTTGGACCAGGGCAGAGGAAGTCTGCAAGCTTTTGAGCACCCAGCGACCACTGACAGATGGCCACCTCTGGGGCAGAGCACACTCAGCCATACAGAGTAACATCATGAGGCACTCCCATGCCCAGCTGTAAGGCATTACATTACGTTGGTGCAATAAGCAAAGGACAAGTGGGAGTGAAAAGGAAGTTTTTTTTTTTTTTTTTAATGTGTATATAAATAGAGGCAATATCTAAGGAGGGGAAATGACTCAGTAGGTCAGACAGAGGGAGCAGAAGAAGAGGGGGAGGGAGGGCAGAGGGGACAGGGAAAGCAGCTTCCCTGCTGCCAAATAACCCCAAACCATGCAGCAACAGGCCAAAGGAGGGACATAAGGTTATAAAGGAGGAGGTAGTATTCAGGAATGTCAGGGGACAGGGGTTTGAACAGGAAGGGATGGAAAGAGGGTTGGGGCCACACTGGGCTGCCCAGGCTCTTGGGCCAAATCCAGCAAGCTGCTTCTCCTCAAGCACATTCAGCTCATGCCTGGCTCTGGCACAGGATCAGTGTAGTGGTCCTGGCCAGCACGAAGAAGCAGAGCCCCAAGCACACACCAATGCCCCAGCCCCGCTGCAGTTCCCATGCCCAGCAAGGGCTCACCTCGCCAGCACCTGGCATCCTCAGTGATTCACAGTGATGCCCAGCTTTATTTTCTCTTCATTTTCTACATCGTAGACACCCCTCTTGTGACACCTGTGAGGCCAAGCAAAGAGATGCTCAGAGCATGGAGCAAGCAGCCCCTGCCACCATTCCCCACTCAAAGCCTTTCCAGGGACATGGCTCCAGTAGCACAGCTGCTTCCCGCTCACCTGAGCATCAGCAGGGCTGCGATGATGACGAGACACAGTGAAGACAGGACTACAGCAACAACGGCCAGTGCTGTGGTGTGGTCGTACGTGCTGGGGGGGTGCTCCACAGGCAGTGAAAGGCCGTGGCATCTCTCTCCATGATATCCTGGCTGGCATCTGGGTGAGAAGGAAAGTTTTTAAGGATGGCGGTGGCCAAGCAGTGGGGTTGTTGGGTCCCTCTCCCCCCAGTGCAAAGGAGGTGCCTCTGCTCAGCCTTGGCCAGCACCCTGCCACCTCCTCCTGGCCCCTACCCTGAGCCAGGAGGTCTGGTGGCACCACTGCCTCCCTGGTACTGGTAAGTTACGTTTCTCCTGCATGCTTGCCCCAAGCATCACATGAAGACTCTTAGCAAGACCAGGTCCTTCCCCATAGTAGGATGCACTGGGGTCTGTGCTCTTCTTGATTGTCCCCGGACAGAGCTAGGCTGTTTGGGCCACCTCTAAGTCATGGCTGACCCCATCACTCATGGGGCTGAGAGACAATGGGGGCTGCAAGAGGGCTAACCCCTGAGAGCCCAACAGGCTCACATGGGCAGGTTCCCAGGGGCATGCAGAAGTGGGGTGCGCAAGCCAGGCTGCCTGCTTGTTGGAGGGGAAGTCCCACACAAGGAGCAGGGAACCCCGAGGCTATGGGCTCGGTGCTTCCCTCAGAGCAGGATTTCCCTGTGCTTTCAGCCAGCCTGAGAGGTGCTAACTCCCCGCAGACATGGGAGGTTGCTCACATACCAGAAATAATGTTCCCTATCAGAGCTGCAAGGCAGCCACCCAAGCCCTCCCTGTGAGTCAAAGCATGCTGATGTGACCAGCTGAAGGTGTCCAGTGCCACCAACCCTCAGCAGAGCTGGGCAGTGACGCAAGCTTGTCTCCAACACACGGACTCCAGCCAGCCCTCCTGCCTGGCTCATGGTGCTGGGGCAAGCTCCAACACTGCCATGCACCTACGCCCACTCCCCATCCATGCAGCAGGGCTGGATGCAGCATTCTGGCCCCAGAGCACGGCAGCATCCAACCTCACCCCTGGCCCTGGGGCTGCCAGCAGAAACAGAGGTCAAGATGACTCTCCAACACAGGTAGCACAGCTGGAGCCATCCAGCTGCAGGCCGAGCCCTCCAGCCACCAAAAGCAGTGGCCAGGCAAGCAACTGCAATCGAGTGACACTGGTCAACATGAAGCCTCATTATAGGGAGGGATGGGGCAGTTTTTCCTAAGAACAGCAACAGCTCCAGGAATACAGCCCAGAGACAGGCTACCAGGCTGGGGAGCCCCAGCTGCCACTCAGAACTGAGGCTGGAGCACCCCTCCTGCCTGCCTGTATCCCCAGTCCTCCTTCAGCCTCAGGAATCTGGGAGCCACCAGTCAGGAAGGGGACACACGGCTGGGGCAGTGCTGCACCCTGTGCCAGGCTGGGACATCAGCCTGAGCTGATCCTGGACAGTCCCGAGACCCCATCCAAGGGCCCAGCAGCAACTTGGTGGCAGCCTCCAGGCAGAAGAAAATAAGTGGTTCAAGGAGCTGCACAGACCCTGATCTCTACAGATCGCAGGGCATGAGAGCTTCTGGGTATCATAAGCCAGGGAGCTATTATCTTCCCTGGGCTCCAGGCACAGGGCTGGGTGGCTGAGGGGATTGATAGAAAAGAACAAAGCCTCTTATATCCTCCAGCTCAACCCCTGCCAACGTCAGCGGGGATCAAGCGTGCACCCGTGGACATTTCCTGAG
This sequence comes from Chauna torquata, assembly GCA_013399475.1. NCBI lineage: Eukaryota > Metazoa > Chordata > Aves > Anseriformes > Anhimidae > Chauna > Chauna torquata. The sequence continues at coordinate 3,644 of VXAL01008133.1, read as the reverse complement.
GTAGCAGAGGCAGATCCAGGTGCCCAGGCAGCAAGCAAACTATTTCTCTTCTGCTTGTCTCACCTGGTCTCTGCTTGCTACTTGCACCCCAGTGGGGTGGGAGAGGGAGCACACAAGGGGCAAGAGGGCCAGAGGACTGCAATGACATGGCTTTGACAGACTGCCCCCCAAGGAACTGCCTCCAGTCCCACCTACCTCAGATGCCGCAGCAGACACCACCCTGCCCGCACCTGTAGGTCCCGGCAGGGCAAAAGAGGAAGCCCGTTCTCCTCCCAAGCTCCCAGGCTTTGACGGCACAGAGCCACGTGCCCCACACTGCACAAGGGGTCACTCGTACTGTCCCCTCATGCTACAGCCTGGTATCTTCATATCTGCAACACCTCTGCCACCCATGCTGGGGACACAGCCGCGGGAGCTCTCCAGCTCTCAGCTGAGGCTTACAGCAATGAGATGGGGTGAGGGACACAGGGTTATTGAGACAGAATGGGGTCTCTCAAGCCAGACCCGCAGAACACCTTGGATGTAGGACTTGGTCCGTTTCAGAGGGCCAGGTGCTTGATTACCTCTCTGGGCCCAAGCAAGGCTCAAGGGAAGTCAACCTCTGGGCACCAGCCCTGCACTGTTTGCTTCCTCCAAACCCCACTGCTGCAGGCCTCCGTGCTGAGAGCTCTGCCAGAGCTCGCCAAGCCACGCCAGTGCCCTGCAGGCAGCGGGAGTTGCAGAGTCTCCTGGGTGTAAGGCCACAATGGATTTTGGCAAGAGCCAGTTTTGTTTAAAAGGGCAAATCCAGGCCAGAGCAGACACCAAAATTTCGCACTGCTCTTCAAGTGACACGCTGCACAGAGAAGACGCAAAGTCAGAGCCATCCCCACATGGATAGGGAACACGCACTAAAAATATCTCCTACGCTCTTCCTCTGCACTGCCTGGAGAATTCAAGGAACAATGACTAAGGTTTCCCCGGCACAGGCACACACCAGTAACTCACATGCAGGATGGAGCACCCAGCTCTCTGATGTATTTGCATTCACCATGAATGCAGAAATCCTTGTACTTTCGCAGGCACGGGTCTCTCTTCCTCCCCAGGCCTTTTCCTTTTCTTCTTTTATTTCCGTTCCCCTTTTTCTTGGGAGTAACTAGGCCTTGAGGCTTTGACAAGAAGGCAACTGGAAAACAGTTTCAAAAGGAGAAAACATTGATCACCTCGATTTGTCATTTGAAGACAAGACAGAGCAGCAAACTCTCAGCTACTGTAGCCAACTCAGCCTTGGCATTTATGCAGCCTTTTGTTCAACAATCTGCCCCCAAGCAGAGGTTTTTCCATTTTTCAGATTTTCACAAATATCATGGCCTTTCTGATTCATACGAACAATTCTAAAGGAAATAAAAGAACAAATAAACAAGAAACCAGGGGGAAAAACAGAGCTTTATGCATCTCAAATGTTGCTATTATATGCACCCGTTTCCACTGAACACAGAAGATGGCTAATTGTGCTGTTATCTGGCTTTTATTTCCTTGATGAGTGCAGTCTTTTGTAAGAGTCCATTCACGGCCCTGAGGGACTCTCCTTCCTGTGGTTACAACGATGCTCACACACAGGACAAGAGCAGGATTAGAAGAGCAAAGCCAGGTAATTTTTGGTTTTGCAAAACCAAGCAGATGGCAAAGGAAGCGTTCCCATGAATTACAAAGGTATTTTTTAATTGCAGTGCAGAAATTGGTGGTTTTTGGTGCAATGCCAGCTCCCTGCTGGGCTGGTGGGAACCAGAGCACGAAGTTCCTTGTGTGCTCCCCACAGAGACAGACTGAAACCATCAACATTACTGAAATAGTTTAAGATGGGCAGATGCCAAAAATAAGCCCCCTGGTCAATCTCGCAAGGTGCCAAGACATTAGAGAGCACTCGTTGCTTGGAGAGAGACTTTTCAGCTCACTCTGACCATGGCATTTAGTGAGTCCAGTGGGACTAGGGAAACACAAACTAAATTATGCGCGAGTTGGGGAAGACAAGGGGGAAAAGGCAGCTGCATCTAACCCGGCAAGTTTCAATCTGCCCAATTCCTTCTCAGCAGCTTCCTTATGTAACAGAGCCCTCTGTGATCTCTTCCTCCCCAAACAAGAGCCTCTCACGCTGTGGAACATTGTTTGCCTGTCTTGGAAGTTATTTCACAACTTCAACATTCTTCAAGGTAGACCTGGAGAAAACTGATCCACCAGGAAACTCTGTGGCTTGGAGAAACCCTCAAACCCCGGTGAGGCACAGGGCTCCATGCAAGCTGCCCCAGGCTGGGAGCAGGGGCTGCCCCCTCCCCGGTGGGTTACCTGCCTGCCACAGCCAGCACTGAGGTTGTACTGAAGGCAGGTGCTGCCACAGGGGATGGCGCAGGGCCACTGATCCCCCCCCCAGGCCACCTCACCGGTGGCCTCCACTGTCATGCCCCCACCCCAGGGCTCTGCCCCTTGTTCTCTGAGCAGTGTAGCCCCAGAGGTTTTGGAAGATATTGGAGGTCAGATGTGAGAAAACAGGCCCAGCCCGGGTTGGCAGGGGGATGCCAACAACATCCTTGGTACTCAGGTGCCCTATGCCACGGCTCCTTGGGGGCTGCAGCACAGAGGGGGAGGTGCCTTCAACACACACGGCAGATTTTTCTGATCATAGCTCAGCTCAAGGTATTGAGAAAGTGCTCCAAGAGGCCAGGTTGTTGATCATGCAGTGCTGCCTCAACAGCCGCTATCCCCCATTCCATCAACCTGTCCTCCCTCAGACCAGGCACAGCCAAAGCCTGCCAGATCACTTGTACTCAGACAGGATGCCTTCCTCAGAGGGATGCACAGAGGAGCAGAGGGCAGACAGGAACATCTCCCATCAGGAGGGGAAGCAGTATTTTCCAGGCAGTTTTGCAGGCAAGGGTAACAGCTAGATAGGAGCAGAGAGATGAAAAGCAAAGAAAGGAAGGACGGAGAAAGGCAGGGATGACCCACACGGAGTTGAGCACGTTCCTCCTGGTGCCAGGTTACCAATCCGAGCACACCACATGCATAAGGCTGGGCAGGTATGGGTCACCCTCCGCAGCCTGCAACGGGCCACCCATCCCAGCCTGCCCGCACAACCCCCTGGACGCTTTCTGCTCCTGACCCGGGGGAGAGGAGCCAAGCATGAATGCACAGAGAGCCTAACAGAGAGACAGTGTCCCCAACGCCCTCGTAGCGGGGACTGCCGGGTGACTAACCCTGCCTAGGTATGAGGAGCAGCCGTGCGTGGGCGGCGGGTGACTCACAGCGATCCCCTCGCCGCCGGCCACCAGTGCCAGGCTCTGGAAGGCGGCTCGGGCCCGTGCCCGGCCCCTCTCCCTTCCCAGGCCCGCGAGGTGACCACGGCGTCGGGCTCCTGCCCGCCTGACCGGGACCGCTGGGGACCCCCGTGCCAGACGCCAGCACTCCGGCACGGAGCAGGGAGGGCCAGCGCCCGGGGCACGGCGCTGCAGCCCCGGGTGCCGCGGGCAGGACCCGCTGCCCCGGGACTGCTCTGGCACCGCGACTTCCCCCGCTGCAGCCCCGGCAGCCAGAGCTGTTGCCGGAACACCCCCGGCTCCCGGGACCGGGCCAGCCCAACCCTGCCCGTCCGCACGTTCCCGGCTCCAGCC
>VXAL01008124.1:1569-32092 GCA_013399475.1 Chauna torquata | reverse complement strand
CGGGGTGCCGCGGGGGGCAGGCGGCGGGCCGCCTCCCCTCGCCCCGGCTCTCCTGCCGTCAGCGGAGCGACCCGCAGTGTGGACCTCCCGGCTTTAAGGCCGGCCGGCCTAGCGCTTTGAAGTTCTGTGGAATTTACCAGCTGCTGCCGTTTCAGGCTTTATTCGTTCGTTCGGTCGTTTATTTATTTTCACGCGTTAGTGCTCGTTTCCGAGTGTGACCGCAGATGAGGCCAAAAAGGACAAGCAAACTCAATAAATGATTTAAAACAAAGCTAACGCCTTCCTTGAATTCAGCAGGGAAAAGTGGGTCATTTGGTGATTTCTGAAGAAACAAACTGATCCCAGCCGCAGCCTTTGTTGTAACAGCGGGGCATGGGCACGCAGAATATCCCAACCTTTTGATTAGCGTCCTCTAAAGCAATTATTTCTCTAGTTTCATGTTTTGCTACACACAACGAGAGGTTCGTGTACATCACGCCCAAAGGCTGAAAGCAAGCGATAGGCGCTTTATTTCAAATGTGCTTCGCGGACTTTCTTGTTTTGGTCCCAGGACCTGGAAAAAATGCATCAGTACAATATAACCTACAGCTGCCAACGTTTGCCGCCTGACGGAGGCTAAGCTTGCAGCTCGCTATTCTCATGCACCAGAAATAAAGCCTGTTATTTTTAAGTAGCGCATCTTTCGATCACTTGTCGGTAACTGAGGCTTAGACAGAAATGCCCGTTTGTGCCACTCAGTGAGTTCTCCCATGGAGAAGGTCACTAGTTTTTTTTAAATCATCACCCTCCTCTCTGTTTGCACGGGCAAAGAGAAAGGGCTGCGGACCACACAGAAACCTAATGACCATTAACTGTTCCTGCAATTAGCACTCGAACGACCGGCCTGCAGGAGGGCACGTCCTGCCTTTGCGCTATCTGCGGAGCTACGAGTATCGAAAACTTACTAGATCTGGGGACAAGTTTTCAACACGGCGTTCTTGCAACGGATGGGGAAAGAGCTCCTAAGAACTAGTTTACACACCAAGCTTTTTAATACGACTGAAAACTAAGCCTGTGTCACACTTAACTGCTCTATGCGTCATTTGCTGTTCTTTTACAAACTGCAGTAAGAATCTAATCACTGAGGTGAATGACTAGTATACAAAAGGTGGTAAGAATAATTTTATTGTATTATTAAATAGCATGTTTTCTCTTCAACCGTTACAAATTTGTAGATACTACATGAATGACAATACATAATTTATATTTTTATTGTTGCCCATATCATATATTTACACATGCAGTTAGTACTGATGTCATGCTACATTTTGTTAACAGCATTTTGTTGTTTGCCAGACTCAAAATGTGAGCATTTCATCTTCTGTAGGAAAATATCTCTGGATGGGTGGAATGCGTGTACTAATCTGCACTTAGAGGATTGGAATCATCATCATTTCAGGTCAGACTCCTGTAGCATGTTCCCTTTTCTTCCTTAGTACACAGCATCAGAGCAATGAATTTATATCAGGAAAGTGCTTTTTTTTTTTAAAATGTAAGAAACAATAATATACATCTAGACCCAGCAGCCTGGTGATAAAGGCTAAAAACCATGAAACTCAATGGCATTTACTATTGATATCACTTCGAAAAGCAAACGTTATAAAAATATTTGGAAGCCAAGCATAAGTAGAATTCAGCACAGTGATTTTTTTTCTGATTTTTTCTTTCCTGGCATAGATTATGGCACCACCTGCATGGTCATGAAATGATACACTGCTTCGTGAAGAAAGCGTTGGTGCTACTAGCAAGTTATTTTGTTTGGACTCTGTAATGCCTGAAAGGCTGTTTAAGTGTTTTATTCTTAACGTAAATAATCTGTACACAGCCTGTGCATTAACATTGTGACATCTGACAAAGACTTTACAATGCAACTTCAATTTAAAATTGTACATTCATTTTCAAATTGTACATATTTCTTTCTTTGTTACAGAGAAAATTGCAGTGGGGCACAATAAATATAGTGTAATCAAACTGCAGTCTCCAATTCCATATGTCACTCAAGATCAACCAGAGTTAAAAATGACTACTGGTAAGGTATCGTAATCATCCAGGAAGGTAAAAGGTGCAGAGGACAAACTGCACTGAAAAAAAAAAAAAAAAGAAAAAAGAAAAAAAGAAAAAGAAAAAAAAAAAGGCAGCCTGGAGTTTGATAAAAAAAAAAAAAAAGCTAAAATATTAAAGTAAAATTCCAGTGTCACTGTTTAAAATAAACATACAGAAAAAGGGTATGCAGGGAACGGGGCGCACACACATTAGAGACGTTATCCTTCAACTGAAAGCTGTGAGTCGTTGCGGGAAGGGTTGCTGATCGCTGGTTACTAGAAAGCTGCAGGCATCTCAACACTTAGGACTTGTTGGCCGAGCCAGAGGAGCGGCGCAGTTTCATGGACATTCGGCTCTTGCTAGTCCGAGGAGACATTGGAGAGGCTAAGTCTGTTCCATCCACCTGTGCTGTTGCTGCTGCTGGGGTTTCTCCTGGCTGAGTCTCTGGGCAGAAGCCTGCAGAGGACAGCAAGAACCAAACCCATCAGTGCCATCTTCCACGCTCGCAGTGCAGGAATCTATACACACGAGGGGCAGATAGGAGTTTCAGTGCTGTTGTCAAGCCCACAGCATATACTAGCCCTTTACCAGCTGTGGGTGATCGTACTGCACGTGGAACTAGTGACTGCCACTGAATCATCTCTAGAGAAAAGATGATGCCAGAAACCACTGAGCTACAAGACTGCAGAAAACCCTCGCCCTTGGCAACTGTAACAGCACTGAGGTGGGCAACGTCATCCCGCTACCCAGGAGAACCAACCCCTCCAGTTCCCTGGCAGGGATGGGGAGTAATTATTCATGCCATCACCCAGAAGAATTCAGTCTTTAATGAGAACATGAAGGTTAACGGCTCACTGTGCATGAAGGGAGTTCTAGGAATGCAGCTGAAAAGGTGGAGTGAATTGGGGTGAATTGGGAGAGCAAAATATCTTCTCCCATCTAAACTTCAGTCAGTGCTTCAAAAGGCAAATTCCTACGGGGCCCACAAGGCAGAAGCTTGAACAGATGATACTAACTGGATGCGCTATACATCCCAATTTCTTTGTAAAAGGAACAAGATGAATTTGAGATCACGGTATGGAGTTCGTCACCCAGGCATCCAAAGCTACTCCGCAGTGGGCCCTGAGTCCTCAATACAAGAGCCCTTCCCTTACAAACTGCCTGTCGGGACCTTCCGCCTCAGCTCTTCTTCCACAGACATACAAAAGGGAAAGGAGACAACATGAAATCAAAATTACGTCCTCCTTCCTGTGTGCAGAAGTTTTTTGTATGGTGTATTGTGAACTCACATACACAAAACTAAACTGCATTTTAATTAGCTGTTTGCAGAGACTGACAGGCTGACTGAACCCAATTACCTCCATTTCCACTGATCACTTTTGAGCTGTATAAATTATGGATAGAAGCTTAGTTCTGCAGAAGTCAATGGGAAAACCCTGCTGACTTCAGTAAGCCGGAATATCACTTGCTATTTCTTCTACATCATGCTATTACAGGTAATACTTTAAAATAATAATGCAATAATCAGAACTGAAGCTCTCTCTCCCTCAGTTAACAGATCATATATAATGGGCAACAAAAAACCACTCAAAACTGAACATATTTCTTTTGAAAGACTCCTCTAAAATAAAATCACAGGTCATCAGATAAGAAGTCTTAAGAGTACATTTAAAACACTGTCATAAACCTCAAGGATTTAGCGACCTGGATGTCCTCCTTGCCTGGTCCATCACCTGCCTGCTCCAGAGAGACAGTCCAATACTTTTTGTCTTTTTCAAACTGACATGAGCCATCGAAGTGACAGGGAGGAAAAAGGGCTGTTATTTGTTCCCCAGCTGGTGACAGTAATTCTGTTCATGAACTAGGTACTTCATTGCCAAACAATCTGGAAAAGCATGATAATGGCTGACTCACTGTGCCTTATAAAAAAAGGCAAGCAGGGAAACATGCAGTCTCATTTTCTGAAATTCTATCTTGTTCTAATTTTACAAGGAATTAAAGCATTTCAAATGGTGGAAGTTAGAGAACAGAAAATAACCATTGTTGTTTTGCACAGCATACCATTCACAGCTAGCGTGAAAGACCTTCCGTTTCAAGCCTTTGCCCTTTACCTTGATGTGGCCAATGCTTTCTAGTGGAGGTTTTGGAAGGAGAAGAAATATCACAGCATTTCTTTCTTTGTTGAGAATGAAGAAGTGATGAGGAAGGAGAAGTGGAAAGAAGTGAGGAAGGGGGAGGAGAAAAGATAAAAGATAACAGGTGTGAGACATGAGACACGAATCGCAAAGATTGAAGGGTATTAACAGATGAGCACAGAAAACAGAATTTCGAATTTCATTATGTAATTGCTGCTCATGCTACAGGTTAAAGAGAGTGATGAGTTAGTTATGTGCAATGAAGCAACAGCTCTGAAATCCAGCATCATACTTACCAACTAAGCATTACAAGAAAAAAGGAAGAGAGAGAGAAAGAAAAGAATTCTATGACATTATCCAGATCCAGCAACCTTATTTATAGCAACAGAGATACATCCTAAACATTGTCTGAAATGCTTTCTTAAAGTCTGTGAAAACAGTTAAATACTCACACACATACACACAATCGAGAAGGAAAAACAAATGGCAACCTGATATATGGCTTCTGCTCCCCAGCTGTTACACATTTTTACATATGCTACAATTATAGCCAGTCTCAACATGAGACGCCTGAAATCATGTAAAGAAGAAAAAACATCGTATTTAAGCTAGTCAGTCCGAGTCAAAGAGTAAAACCATACTGTGAAATTTTATCAAGGGCTGAATAAAGAAAACCTTAAAAATCCCACTATTTCAATTAAGGTGTTATTCCTGTCGTATCTTAAAATTTTGTGTATAATTTCTGCAGACAGGCATCAGAAAGCACAGATTCACGTGTAATCCCATTTTAAGATACTATGTAGAGTTACTGAGGAACAGAAGTCATGTAAAGTGATTTTCACATCTGAACATATCACACCAGAAGAGTGAAGAATAATGGCACTTAAAATATATTTAAAGTCTGACAGCAATCAACAGACTGATTAATAACTTGATTTCTTTGGATTTTAGATATGAATATATATGTATATATACATACATACGCACATACACACATGTGGATATTAAATGTGGTTATATAAATTTTGCAGATTTTGTTTCCCCTTCAGTTTTAAAATCTTCAGTGTAAAACGTTGTAACTTCACATCTTTATGCAATGAAATGTTTAGTTATCCAAACTATAAAAATAGGGTTAAATAAGAAGGCCTTATTGTCAATTGACCTAGAACAAGAAAGTTCAATTAAAATAAACAAAATAGATGTGTCATCCTTTTTAAGAGTTTGCAAAATGTCAGAAAGCGATCCATTTTTTCATCTTTTAGGCTTGACAACTGATCAGGCTGGCATGAAGCAATTTGATCAGCTATGATAGCTTGGGACCAGAACATAAAGCTGTTTCAGTTGTTTGTGAACTTAGAAGTTATTTAGCGAAGTTGAAATGGGACATTTTCCCATTCTATTTGAAATTTTTAGGATCTTCTAAAGATAGTATGTTGGTTATTTGTCTCAGAAATGAGCTATATAAATGTAAAATGGAATCCTAACTACAAAGACTGAGTTAGAAGTGAACTGAGGTGGAGGAATCCAGACATACCATAAGACACTCGTTTGCATGACTCTTCTCACTCAACAATTTTGACTTTCAAAGAGGTGTAGAATTCACAGGCTAGAAGTCTGATAGGGCTCTGATACGCTACATGTTAAGACTTCTAGCTCTATCACACCAGTTGTCTGGATCAATATTTTCCTGAGTGCCATTTCTGAGAATAACAACACAGGAAAACATCATTTGTCTATGTTAATATATTTTGATGACTTTTTAAGATATTTCAGCCCCCCACATGACCTCCAGGGAAGACGGCAATCATTTCTGCATAGCTTGTACCTTTTGCCACTCTTACAAATGCCAATCCAAAGGTGGCCAAGGTGTCAGTTATGCTCAGCAGAGCCTTGCTAGAGTCAAGGCATTAAGTTTCTCAATAATTTGGGGAAAAGACGAAAGGAAGCAAGAAGCGGATGCAGAGAGGAAGACTGCAAAAGCAGCTGCCAAGCAAGACGACAAGCTGAGGAAGACGGTGAGTGGCCTAAAGACCTGGGAGGCTGGAACTGGGTAGGAAAGAAAGCACTAAGAGCCAGACATGAGAAAGATGCACAGCAAGAAGGGGTTCATGGAGAATGAGCAAAAAGCCTATGTCTGATAAAGAATGCTCTTTAAATCCCAGCTGGAAACCTGACTACTGGATAAACCTATTCTTCTGTGTCAGCAATTATCTGTGAAACCCACTGGCAAAATTTCCAGTCTTTCCACTAGTACAGGTTCAGGCAGAGGTAAGACAGCTCACTATTACTACAAATTATTGTACTACCTCAGTTTGCAGAAGTTGGTGGTGGATCTAGAGGCTACAATTTTGCTTATGAATCATACGGCTGTTCATCAGTACTACAGAATTTCTCTTTTGCCCTATGCCTTAAACGAAACAAAAATGGAAGGACTTACACAAGAAAATGCTGTTACAAGACAATGAATCTGTATAGTCAAACATTCAAAAACTAGGAAATGTCAGGATTAAAACTGCACATGCTGCTTTAATCTCAATCCCTTGTATGTATGCATGGGATGGTTTTCTTATAGGACAATCATATTCTGTATTTTTCAGTAGACTGAAAAATTTCACTAAGTGTACAATGCTGATCTGTTTGGGTCTCCAGCAGTCCACACTGAATTTACAACTTCAAAGTGCTGAGGATCCTCAGCTTAATATGACCCAAGTGGTAGAATTAAGGACAACAGTTTGGAAATGCATAAAATTTCAGCTTCAGTTGTCCAATGTGGAATTTTTGGAAAAATTCCTTAAGTTTTGTGGTTTTGCTCTGATTTGGAATGAAAAAATTTCTTCATAAGTTTGGACTGGAGAAGGAATAATAAGAAACTCTTCCCAGCCCTGCCAGACATAGAGCCTTCATAAAACATTTCTGTTTTTAATGGCACTTCCAATCACAAACTTTGAAGGGTATTCCAAGAGTATTGCTTAGAGCCTTTGGCAGTGAGACAAGCACCATCGTTCACATCTGTAAAGGGGTAACAGAGGGACAAAAAAGGTAACATATTCTCTGTTCAAAGTTGCACAGCAAACAAGCAGCAGAACAGATTAAGATGCAGGCTATGGAATTTGAGATTTTCTTGTGCAAGGCTGAAGTACCATTACCTCCACATTCCTCCACTTCTCTACCTGTAAGCTGGCATCCCCAGACTTTGGGAGTAGAATTGTTCCAAACACAGGCTTGAAAATATAGGAATGATTGTCAGGATCAGAAAAGTCTTCTGCTGGCATTGCAAGGAAAATACCATGACTAACGTAGAGAGGTCCCTTTTTTACAAGGTTTACTATACTGAAATCCTATTTTTAGTAGCAAGAGAGGAAAGAAAGAAGACAGAGAAAAACCCAAACCAAATCATCAGTACAATTTAAAACTCAGAATCTTAGCATCATGGGGTCAATAAGCCCTTCAATATCATTGAGCTTATCATTGACAGTTTCCTCAGCCTACTCTGGTGTCTCAGAAGTCTGGTTTACTCAATATCTGTATAGCAGGAAATATTATTTTGCAGTTACTCTGTTTATCAGAGCCTGCACGAAGTAAAAAATGCAGCAACAACTGAATTATATTCTGTGATTAAATGGCGGTACATCTCAATTTTTTTTAAAATGCATACATCCGCTCCACTAGTCAAGTTCCTAAACGTGGAAAGGTGGACTTTCCAGATATTTTGAGGAGGCAAACTAATTATCTAGATAAAACAGCAGCAGCCACAATTACATTGTATCGAGGAGAAGGAGCAACCAGTCTAAGGAAGGAAACAGCTTTTGCTGAGGATTGAGGCTTTCATAAAATACGTCAAACTGAGAAAATACAGTTTGTAACTGAACGGCATGTTCTCTATTTGCTGATTGTCATAGTTTGAATGAAAATTCGGCATGCTGAACATGGCCCATGAGATCACAACAACAAAAAAATTACAACGCCGGGTGATGGGCTTTAGTAGCTTCACGGTTTCTACGTATCTGTCTTAGAAGAAGCAATTGTATATACTATTTTATAAAAATCAAACATACTCAAAAACTATAAACTTTAAGATCATGATCCAAATAAACAATCAAGTCTATAATATCTAATGGAAAAGAATATGGGAAAATGGAAATATGGAAAATCTTTTCCATACGGAAATCTCTTCTAGTTGCTTCTGGTCTTTTTTTTTTTTTTAATAAATAATAGACAAAATAATTTTTGTAAAAAAAAAACAATTGCAGCATATTTTTAGAAGCTGGTCAGAAACTTTCAGATGACATGAAAATGTCTGGCAAGTAGCCTGCAAGGTTTTGTTTGAGTCACCTGGGGGGTGACGAATGTGCATGGATGCCCAGGCAAGACTTCGGTACTGATCCTATGTGTAATCCTGGCACAAGTTAGACCTCTGTACCCATCTTTCAAGACAGCTGCCTGATGCAGGGACCCTGGAAACTTAGGGGTATTTAGTATTTTAATAGCACATCTGGTGGATTCTTTCTCGGGATCACAGTCCTTCAAAGTTCAGTGTCATCTGTAGCCACCCTGCTCACACGTCTGTCTTCACTAGAACTGGAAACCAGTGGTTTCCAGGCTAACCAAGCTGTGGGGTAACCTTTTTGGCAGATGGCTGCAGTATTAAATTACACCTGCCTCAGGCTTTAGAATCTGTGCACTCCTGAGTCAGCTTGGAGGCAGACGGTGTGATGCTCCTCCAGGCACTCTGTCCTGGAGCTAAGCCCTGGACCCAACATGGGTCACCCCCAAGGTCTGGGAGCGCTGGGAGGCCAGGCTGCAATCAGGACTCCCACAGCATTCCCGGCTTCCCTGTGCTGAAACTAAAAGCCAAGGAGGTCTGGGGACAGGCTCTTTGATGCTTGGTCACAGTGTGCTGCGTGTCTGTCCTAGCAAGATCCTGGCTGCTCCGGACATGCATGTGTTGGCCAGTTCCACTACACAGGACAAGGTACAGAACATGTCCCTTAGGACAGGACATCACGTTTTGTGGTATGTACACACACGCGCATACGCTCAGATGTGAAATACATCACAAGTTCCTATTAATGAGATTCCTGCAGAAAATCACTACTTGTGAGAGAAAGCTTAAGACTAAAATCAAGTTGTTCAGTAAGAATCTTTTTTCCAGATCGAATTAGAGAAAGCAAGCATAACGCGTAAAATTTTTAAGAGAATATAGGAATTGCCACTGTAGAGCAGTGTTCTGTAGCAGTTTGGTGCAATGGAGAAAAGCAGCTTTGCTTCACCCCAAAAGAACGACTGCAGAACAAATTAACCTGGAATGAGATATCCAAAAGTGAACAGGCAGACTGATACAAGTACAGTAGAGTATAGAATATATACTAGTGATCCGAAGTGTCTGATGCTGAATACTTACTGAGCACATTAGGTAGGAAAAGTGGCAAGGATTGGTATCCCTGGTTATTGCTTTTAACGTTTCTAGCTACAGATTTTTCCTATTCAAATGTTTTCATACATTAGATCATGTTACTATTTTTGTACTGATTTAATTAGTTTTAAATCACTGCCTTTTAATTTAGTTTCCCTTTGTTCTTGATTATTTGCACTGGCATAGCTATACTACTTACACTTTAAAATTGCACCTCATTTCCACTTATGGTTTATACTTTCACACAAAGGAATCTGGGTGTTTTAACATCTCTCAGTCTTTCTTTCTGCAGTCCTAATCAGAATGCTTTCATAATTTTATAATTTACTTCTGCATATTTTTGCAATTAAGAAACAAATTTTGAGGTAATGACTTACCGAATTAATTCTTACAAGATTTATTTTATTTAGATTTACAGCTTTTCCATAGTAGCACTTCGATTTATTTGACATTAAATAAAGGTTTCTGAACAAAGAATTTCAAGTGTTACACATTCTTCTTCTCCTTCTCTCCTATGTTATCACTGCAGAATGTCTTACAACATCAATGAAAGACAGTACAGGGTACAAAACACACCACTGCCATCCAGTACTACTTGTTCATGCTGAGAAACAAAGGTCAAAACAATAGTGTTACTCATTCAACAACTGTCTCCATCATTAGTTACCTTAATCCCAGAACCAGTGTTAGTGCTTCATGCAGACCTGAGGTTAGTAAAAGACTAAAACTTTAAGAAGATGTAGTGGTCATTTCTCAATCAGTGTGAAATTCTTTTTAGTGTGAACAAGGGCAACAAGGAAAGTTTGCATACAATTTGGTTACAAGCTTAGTGCTCTAGTAAAAGTAATAGGAACAAAGGGGTTTTTTGGACACTTTGTCTTACCTTCAGATAAACAGAACTGATATTTAATGATCTAAAAAGAGGGGAAATAAAATAAATGAAATAATCATAAGGAGTTCATGGAATTTCAGAACAGGAAGGCCTTGAGTTACTCATTTTCTTACCAATTTTCTTATTAGTAACTGAAAATGCAGTATCCTCTTATAAAACAGCTGTTTTAGTGGAAAGCAAAAATGACCTTAAGAACAACTTTGCAACTAACAGTCTGGAAACAAAATTGATGATTGCAAGGCTCTCAGGCTTCTAGTTTCAAACTTTACATTCTAAAAAATGTAGAGAGCTTAAAATTTTCTCACAGGAAAGGTGTACTTACACTAAAGAATGTACCTATCTGAACTAGCCTAGGTGAAGAAGTAGCAGCACTTTCAGTTTTCATATAGGAGAATGCAATAAAATTCATTGTAAAAATACAGTGTGCTTGCTGTATTCAAGTAGCTTGCCAAATCCTAATGCCAGACATTGGCTCATGATGCCAGACAACAGAATAAGGATTTAAAGGCAACTTTGCCCAAGTTCTCAAATAGGTGCATACAGTCTTTCAGATTAATGGTAACTCTTAATGATGTGTAAAGGTTTGAACTTTTATTCTTTATAAGTAAGGATACTACATTTCAAGTAAGATTGTATTAAAACAGTTCCTTACTGTACTTCTTACCTGTGTCTGAGGGCAGATGGTGGTAAGGTGCTGGACAGAAAACCTGAGCAGCAAAATCCTCAAAGGTTGTAGGTTCTAGGTGATGCTGAACAATTGTTTGCAGGTATCGTGCTCTCTCCTCATAACTGGTTTAGCCAAGAATTAAGGAGCAATTTATATCACGTACTGTAACTGCTAAATATCAATGCCTAATAATTCAGCGTTCTTATTTTTGTTAAATACATATCATGTATTTCAGTGATGGTACACACTTATTTTTAATTCTTTACCTAACTATGAGATTATCTGATGCACTGTAATCATATAAACTGTAAGACAAGCATGGTTAATGTGAACCTTACGGTTCAACAATCTCTTCTTCAAGTCTCATACAGTACTTCCTGAAAATCTTTTCAAACCACAGTAACTTAAATATTCTACTTAAAGTAACTGAATTGGCTGCAGTCTGGTTACAATTAAATATAAAGATCTTACAATTTTTCAGAGGATAGCATGAAAAGTAACACGAGCATGAACACAATAATTTATTTTGCACTTTTCAATAACAAATTCCTTCCATAATCCCTAAACACACATGCAGTTAAGATAAATACATAGCTAAATTTGAGCATTGGGAAAAACACTTTGTCAATTATGCTGTTAAAACAAGCAAGAATATTTGTAAAGAATCCGCAGGACCATTAAATACTGGCTAACAGGGTGTCGGCAGGGCACTGACAGCAAAATACTGTACTTCTTCCTTTTCACTGCATTCTCCCTCTCTGATATTATTGACAAGAGACCAGTATCTTGAAGTGTTGCTGCTTTTGAAGAACCCTCTCCAGGCTGCTTGTTCCAGCAGGCCTGATTGTGCTGTTAGCACAGAGTGAGCGAGAAAAAGAGAGAATATTTCTGCTGTTCATGAAAGCAACTATGGAAATGGCTGTCAAAATGCAGAACAGCAGGCAGCAACGTACAATTATCAAGAAAAACTACCATGCTGACTTCATGTCGTATAGTTCCTGAACTGAGAAATCAGTTAACCTTTTCTCTCACAACTTTCAAAGTCCTCCGGCAGGACTCAATATGTTGAATGAGGCAAACCTTCCCAAGTTATCTTACATAACCATAAAACAATCAGAATTTTTTCCTGGCGTTCATGCTTGTGCACATTTTGTTTCCATATTTTATTTGCAGACAGCATGACTGACTTCTCTTTGCATTTTTTTTTTCTTAAACAAACAAACAAACAGAAAAAGAAAAAACCCCAGCATGCTGTGGAGGAATGCACTAATGCACTTGGGATCAGTTTCTTGAAGGTTGTGAGTTCTGACTTTTGAGGTTTGTTAATCTTTTGGGGGGGGCAGTAAGGAGATCTCCCTTTTGCTTAAATTTCATCGTCCGTGAAATTGGGAAAACATTCATCTGTGCATATTGCACGCTTTTTTAGCGATTGAAACATGAGAACTGCACTACAAGTGACAAAAGTTTTTAATAACAAGTGCTAACATTTTAAATGACTATACTGTTATCATTTATGATAATCAATAAAATTCTCAGCCTTAACTTACAGCTGGAAAAAACACCCTTCATCTTAGCTATTAAAACTATACTTCAACTGTATGGTTGAAGTTTCATAGTTTTTTTCTATGATACCTTGTATCATTGTTTTCTGTACAATATTTACAATAGATTTTGCAGTACATCTAAATATGAAGGAATGTAATAGAGAATATATTCTCTGAAAAAACTCTCTAGTGAATAGAATCATCTTTGTTCTATTTCCTTAGACCACAACTTGGTTATATACTGAAACTGTGAAACAATTTTCCCTCCAAAATTTGTGTTCCAAATTCCTTCTGGATCCTCAGAGATCTGAAACTCAGCAGAATTCTCAATCTGGAGAAGCTATAACAGAAGCACTGGGACAAGAGAAAATATAAAAATCTCCCATTGTAAAGGTTCTTAGGTTGGGGGATAAACACAGCATTGAGCCTTAAGAGAGGAGAGTAATATAGCACAGTTTTTAAGAGGCTATGTATAAGTGGTAGAGGATGAAACTGATGGTTGAAGTCTAAATAATACTACATATCTCACAACTTGTTGAAAAGCACTTTTTTCATTGGGGGAGATTCACAGCTGCTGAATTTTCTGCAGTTAATAGAGTCCTTTGATTCACAGCAGTGCCCCTTGCACAAAAAATACTGGCCTTTGTGTATTACCAGAAACTAATTTTCTATTTGGCTGAAAAGGGAAAAATGGGGTTATTGCTTCTCCCTCCTACAGAGCTTTTCATTATGCCTGATGCACTCAACTTCTAAGCTCTTCTGAGAAAAAAAAATAACTGAAGAGGCAAGAGGTAGAAAAATGAGCTTGTTAGCACATTAGAAGTGAAGTATCTTGGTGGGCCCTAGAAATTCCCAGTGGTGTGTTAACTTATCACTCTATGCATGCTGGCACTGATAGTCTCCCAATTGATCACTCTCTTTTCGCACCAAAGGTGCTGCCAGGAAGCAAAGGCTGAAGGCCCACAGGAGAACAGGCTGCTATCAAAACAAGCTGTTTTTAAAAGTCTGCTTGAATGGGTAAAATGTTTCATGAAAAAGTAGGGTGGAGACACCTACCTGCTTTTAAAATGTTCTACTTTCAGAGGTCTCTAAAGGAAACCTTTTAGTTTATCCTATTATATCCAAAGCTTATACACAAATAAGGCAGAAATGAAGGAAAGTTACCAGTTTGAATGTGACAAGGATTTTCCCATTCTCCAATCCACGTACCCATCTCCTAACCAAACAAAGAACTCTTGATACAGATGCTGACTGAGGTGGATAATGATGTTTTTGTTACACGATGGAGAGGGCATGCTTATACCAGTTCTAGAAGACTAATTCATATGCACACTTAGCACACCCGGAGAAAAGTAATTCAGCTAGCCAGGTTGCCTCATCTTAGCAATCCACAAAACCATCTGCACCATGTTAAAAACAGAACTCAGCTTAAAAACAAAACACAAATCTGATGCAAAAGCCAAGTCCAAAGCTTGCAGTATTCTGCACTAAGAAATAACACAGTCTCCTCAGAAGAACAGCTATTCTGTGTTAGAAACTGAGTACCTGAGATTTGGATAACTGTATCTTCTATTTACTTACACTTTAAGAACATTCTAGTTCAAAAAAACCTCCAGATTTCTACGCTTTTGTGGCTGAGGTAATCTAGTTCTACACTGTATTTGAATGCAACTATCTGCAAGAGTAACCATAATCCCATGGTAGTTAATTCCTACATTACTTCTAATAGGCTAGACATTTATTTCTTTAAAATGCTGCTCTCTAGGGAAGAGTTATTAGCACCTATAAATTGAGTGGCACACACAAACTTAATGGCTAGTAATAATAGGGCAATGCAAGCTGTATTCTTACTGTGAGTGGATGTTGCCACTGGCATCAGCAATTAAGATGGAATGGGAAGGATGCACAGACAAACCAATGGGGAAAGAATCTAGCACAGAGAGTGACTAAACACATAAACTAACGATGTTGTGAGCTTCTGCTTCCAAAGAAGGTGCTAACTGGAACAAAAGAGAATGGATAAAAACATAAGATATACATTAATTGTACAGGCACCCACCCAAATCTGTCAGCTAAAAACTTGCAGATATACAATCCACAAAAAGCATAAGAAAAAATCCAAAGACTTGATGAAATTACTTCATTACACTTTTTTAGAAGCTATTGTTCTGAAAAAAAATCAATACAACACAAAAATCAGAAATCACACCTTTACAGGTCATTCAGGCTGTAGTCACTGCAACTAAAATTTCATTTCCATTAAAATCCATTTTATTTATTCCCCAAATCTGCAATTACTTCTAATAATTCTAATAATACTAAAAATACTGTACTTTCCATTATTACTACAGATATGCAATCTTTTTCAGACCTGTTGATTTGCATTTGGGAACAAGTACCAGAATTCTGGCTGTCAGATCACCTGCTTGTGCTTAATCTGTCTGAGTAACAACATCTCACCTATTAGTCCTCCATCGATGTTCAGTGTATTATTTTTTTTTTTTTTAAACTTAAGGTCTGTTTAGGTTCCTATAGCAGAATACATCTAAATCTTGCAGATTCTTTTTGCATAATCTAAGATAGAACTTCTTCTAGCCATCTACATGAACAAATTGTCTAGGCTCCTACCTCACATCTCAGTTACTGCCATGTGCTTTTCTCTGGCCTCAACAAACGGAACAGTGTAGAGCCCACCTTCTGCACATCCTGCTTAGATTGGGCATTCTCTTCAGATATCACCATCAATCTGCCATTCCCTAGCACAAACACAGGCTACTTATTTTAACTTTACAGTCAATACCTATTTGATCAATTTCTCCTCTGTGCATCTTCATCCACCATCTTCTTTTTCCTTCATATCCAAAACAATTCCTTCATAGATCCATTATTTTTTATCCATGACTTTGTCATCCTTCCATTTGATGAGGAAATCTATTTGCTAATTACCCACATCTCTCAGTTTTTGTCTTAAAATTTCCTTTCTTGCAATTTTAACCACGCAAGCTCCATAAGATCCTATACTTCCCATTGTCCAGCCTCTTCTACCCATCTTTCAAGTCCTTATGTTGAATTCATCTCCTCATAATCATTTCCATAGATTATCATCTCATTCTAACTGCAGGTTTTCTTTCCATTCTTATTTACACCTATCTAATCTCAGGAAGAAGTCTGCCTGTAAGCTTTAAAATTGAGTAATATGTATTGCGAATAACCTATCTAGTATTTAACAATTAAAGAACAGTGGATTTATGATTAGCGTATTACTATGTTATAATCATCCAGGGAATAATAATCTTAAGATTTCATTAACCTGACACTGGAGGAAAAAAAAAAAAAAGAAAAAGAAAAAGTTTCAACATGGAGTAAAATTTCCAAGACTTTAATTAAGAACGTGGCACTTCACAATTCTGTAATCTATTACAGGAGCATGTAAGTGCAAGACTCATAGAAGGGCTGGAGAAGAAATTCTAGGTCTGCTCCAAAGATCATCTGATAACAAATACTTCCTGAGCATGGAGTGGAATCCAGGGACTCTCCTCTGACAGAGAAGTACCATAACCACTGGTCTATACAGACGAGCATGTACTTTTCCTGTGATGCAGCGGATATTTTATGAAACGAAGAGCAATTTCAGCAGTGAACTGAGTGTACCCTTTTACAAAATGTCCTCAGTCCCAACGGCTAGAACAACAGCCTTGTAAGAGGCAGTAGATGTGGCCTCAAAATTGGAAACCGCTCTCATTTCCTGGATGATTGATATAACTACCGAGTTACCTCCTGTTGTTTGTGTGGGCTCTAATCCAGTGAGCATACTTTCAGAACTCTTAGCACTGCTGCCCTACAGGTAAGACGAATAACGAAATACCTACCTACCTACTCAACAGATAAAAAGAGGTATGAACTGGGTATTTGGGTGTTCAGGACATAGCAAGGACTTAGGTAGCTCTAGAGTGTGCTGAAGTGGACAGATTTTCAGAGAATGGTAGCAATGAAAGCTTTAGATATCTGTGAACTTCGGAGACATCCAACAATACGCATTTGCTGTGTGGAGATTCTTATCACCTATATTTTAGATTCAGGCACCTGTAAGGGCATTTGGCAGGAACTTGGGTTATACCAACAGTAGTTATATGCTTCAATGCTCTCAAGACTTCAGAAAAAAAAATACAGAAAGTGTTTTATCACAACAGATTTCCTAAGCAGCTTCTGGGGGGAAATATTATGCTGAGGAACATATTCAAAGACAGAAAGTTTAAAAAGGGCTGAAGGCACAGTTCATTAATATACTTAAACAGTTACGGAAATATTTGTAATGCTTGAAAAAACTCTTTAAAATGTCGGTACATCATTTGTTCCAAAGAATTTAAAACGACTGTATTTGTGAAATACCTAAAGTCATCAATGGTAGAAAATGTGTAATTTTCCAGCAGTCAAAAGAAAGTATCTACCGTTTCAGATACAACAATAAAATGTCACGCCACAGCCTCCAGTTCAGTAGGTGACTTCGAGATGGTTTCTGAATGATTTAAAATGCATCAAGGTCACTACAGTTCAGGAAATACCCTACAACTACGAAGTTCCAAACTGCAAGCTCAAAAATGCTATGAGGCAGTTCTAGACCCTTACTGATGGGTTGGTCAAGTCCAGTAGACTGAAAACAACTTTTTTTTAGAAAAGAAATAAGAATTATAACAAAAGAACAGGAATTTCCAAAGACCTGTGAAATGGAGTAAAAATGTGGGCTCTTCTTCTTTTTTTCTTTTTCCATCATTGTCTCTCTCATTAAGACAAACTGAACAAAAATCAAAATATCAAACACCTTCGTGAAGGTTTTATTCACAAATCTTCCCTTCTGATGCTTATATATTTATATATATGCGCACACCTGTGTAGTGTATCACAATGTAACTGTATATTGGGATATGTGATCACAATACTGACGGTATGTAGTATCTGAGAGTCTTTGATTCCAGTCACTAGGAAAAAGAGGATTTTTTGATGATTGTCTAGAAATACCTCTCAGAAAAAAGCCAGAGAATGCATTTCTAAATAACAAGATGGACCTTTTCAGGTTAAATTAGAAACTATTGTCAGAAATACATCTACAGCTGCATCCCTGGCAGTTCCAACTGTTCACAAAATCATCCAAGAAGTCAATATATATTGATATGATTGTGGAGAGTATGACTTTGTCAGCCAGGCATTTGGAAAATAATTTAAACAAGCAGAAGCCAAAGTACTGCTCCATCCTTAACTGGAAAATGAAAATCCTCCACCCAGAGATACTTACTTGTAGGATCAATGGACACCTGTAACTTTTTTTTTTTTGATTGTATGTACACTCTTTATATAAAAGAAATTAACAATATTTTAAGAAAAGCTACATAAGATGGTACCATTTTCTTTACATTTGCCTCCTCATCAAATTCAGAAGCTTGCTTCTTCTTTGCTAGGAAAAAAAAAAAAAAACTGTAGTATTGTTAACAGTCAAAAAAGCTCCCAGGATAATAAAGACCAAAGAAAAAAGAAATAGTGAGGAACAATAAATGGCAGATGTTGGTAGAAGATTTTAAGTTTCCTCCTCCCTGGCCTGAAAAGGTGTGGAAAACTCAGAGTTTTGAGGTATTTAGAATGAAGAAAGCATCAATTTAATTGGGCAGATTCTTCCTAGTAAATTACAATTTCTGACATCAAAATGTGACAGGAGGATTGCCTCCAGAAAAAGATAGCAAGTACAGGTTAGGACCAAGGTTTTACAGCTGAAAGAAAAACTTAGCCATAGCAGAATTTGACTTCTAAAGGAAGACAGGACAAAACCCAGACACCATAGAAATGGAAGCTTTTTCTGGGAAATCTCACTCTGAAAGAAGAGATTGTGCAGTGGTTGTCAAACCAGCTGAACTCATACTGAGTCACAGCAATTTGTACTCTTTGTTGGCTCTTAGAATTAAGGATGTAAGTTGGGCTGCTATTGATCCAGTGTTGGAAGCCCTGCAAATAGCTGCATTTTGTATGTAGGTGGGTGATCAGTATCAACTGGCCACACTGAGAGGAATAGTTAAAGTTCTGTTTTATTCTGAAAAGTGACTCTGTAGAAGTGGCATCATGGTGTTCCCTACTTACTGCATTTCAGTGATTTCCAGATCTAGTTTGCACAGCATACAAATAAAGAGATTCTTTTTTCAACTGCAACTTCTGTTAAGTCAACTTGATCTCTCAAAGTTGGCCTGGATTCTTTTCTGTTTCTTAAATACTGCCAATATTGAAAATCACATTTAAATATTTTGCTCTGTGCATCTGTTTACATAGATATGCTGTAAATAAAAGCAGCTTCTGCATGCGCAATTGGAATTTATCTGCAACACTGATGATTCATAAAGCAGAATTCAGTTTATGCTTCTCGTATCTGATGCAAGTCATTTAGTTTAAAGAGAAGAAAAAAATTACAATGCTTGACACTACTGAACAGGTGAAGGTGAACTAATAATATTGTAATTTTCTAAGGTGATTTTTTCCCCAGAGAAACCATATTCTCAACTTTAGTGACAGCACTTTTGCAATAAAATGTAACAATCTATTTCCTTACTCATAAAAACGGAACACAAACCTCAGAGGACCCACTGTTATATTTGAAAAGTAAACTTCTAAGTTGCATTTCATGAAACTATTTCAAAACTGCAGAAGTGTTTCTGTGTTAATTAATCAAACCCACTAATTTTAAGAAGTAATGCATATATATGACAATCTACTAAGTAATGTAGACATATCATTAAAAAATCAAAATTAGTATTAAAAACAAGTAATAGACTATAGAATTTAAGCAAACATAAAATACAATATCTAGCATCCTTATTGAAAATCTTCTTCAACACAAATTGTAACTGCCAAAGGGCTTTCTGAGGCAATTTCTGAGATATATTTCTTCATGACAAAAATATGGAAACATATAATAGATAAATCCATACAAATTAATCCCATCATTCCAGATTTTGAATTTGTTTTCAATGTATATACTTGCATCATTCCTTAAACAAATATAATGAAAAGTACTTGTCATTTTTTATACTACTAAAAAGTTCAATATATTTTTAATAAACTAAGGTTTTGGAGAAATTATAACAACATGTTTTTGCCATTTAGAGGCTTTTTTTCTTTAAGAGCACTAATTTTACAGCTAAAGGAGATTACTTCCAGTATATCTACCCTATAGTTAAATGATAAAAAGTTCTGCAAGGCAAGCATAGGCTTGCCTATAGAGTTGCAGCCACTGCACACTTCTTAGTCAATGATACTGCTTTCTGCCTAGGTTACTACCACATTTTACTTTGAAAGGCATTCACTTTATCTGAATTTATGTAAGAATCTTCATTTTTACAGTGTAAACACTTTCAAAATTGCTAAATTACTTTAAGAAATTGTAATTTTAATTGGAAAACCCAGTACTGTCCTTCTAGGAACATCCTTTATATATTGTTTATTTTTAGGTTGTTCCATCAGATCTTACAGCTAACTAAATTCTTCAGTGGTTTATAATATCTTCTGTGAAGAAAAAGCTGTGATTCATCAGAGCAGACAAAGCTGGGCTTTAATCCATTCCTATAACCATATTGCCAAGTCTATATTGTTTACATTGCGTCTCAATTAAGAGACAGGCAGGACACCTGGTACTTCTTTATCTAAGTCCCACGGGCTGCCAGATGACTCAAAATCCATAACAGGTGCTAAGGCAGTGTGAGTGTAGCACCATTAACACAAGCTGGAATTGGATAAAATTTGGACTATACTTAACCACTTAAAACACTCAATTATGAAACGAAAAATGTAACCACTTTGCACCAAGCATCTTTAGAAAAGGCAATTACAAAGATACATAGAATTAAGTACAAATGTAATGGGCTTAATGTAAATCCTTAGTATAAATATTCTCCTGAATTAAACTATATAAAAACCAGCTATATAAAAAAATTATCATTTTAACACAACCATACCAAAATATTACGAGATTACACTTACTAAGTTGAAAGGATTCTAATTCTGATCATCTGGTTATGCTACAGCAATGATAACACTGATGCTCAGATCTCTAGTAACTTCAAAGGTAAGGGGAAAAAATCTGAATTAATAATATTTATTGAATTCTGCTACTCTGCATAACCTGGAAGTTATTTTATGTTAAAAACTTTGGCAAATGAAAGCATCTTGTGGAAGGTTTTAAAAAACAATAAGATTCAAGTGAAAAAACTGAAGGATAAAAGATACTGCCTTGTACTGAAAAGTCCCATTGTAGATCTTTTTTCAGCACTTTTTCAGCTAATGTGACTGAGCTAAGTATTAAGCTTAGACACTGACAGAACACACCTCATGAGAGAAAAAATGAGTATCAGAAATTTTACAGTGGGCAATTACTTAAGAACTATCTGTATCTAAATGTGCAGTAATCAAATTAAGTTTCTATTTAATATTGTAATTATCAAGAACACAATATAGTGATTTTATTACCAGAGTAAGCAGTAACAAAGTACAGTAAACTGTCATTCAAGACAGTGTCATAGTATCTATGATAAGCAGCATACTGGCTTAAACTAATGCACTATATGCCTCTAGGGAATGACAGGCTCAGAGACTGGGTTTTAACATCAGAATCTATCCATTAATCTTGACTTAAATATAATCTACTCTGCAGTAAGAGGAAGAATGGGCATTCAATGAATTATCTGTTTGAAATATAGCAGGAGCAGATTTACACAAATATACAGAAGAAAGTCTCAGTTTTGCTACCATTTATTGTGGACTTATTTTACAAACCCTGAACTGCATTTTAGCATGAAAGATGGTAAGATCAAACGACTATCAGTAATGGAAGGACAAATACCTCCAGACTGTAACAGATTACTCATTAAATTTACTGGTGGTGTAGTCAGAAGACTAATGACAGCATTTACTAATACGCCACTTGCCTACGTTTTAGTAACAGGCTATAGAGGTGAAAGCAAAACAGTGAAGGAACAGTGCTGCAGCCCTTATGTAGGCAGAATTTCCACTCCACCTTCCAGGGAGGATTCATCTTACTAATGCTGCCCAGATAGGAATCAATGAAACTATCAGGTGTGTTGTGTTAATTATTTTGCAGACCATTACAGCTACCTCTGCTTCAAGACTTCTTTGGAACCAGGCTCCCCGAGGCAGACAGAGCGGCTCACAAACCACCTCCGACGTGGCAGTGGTGTGCTGCAGACAAGCAGCAGGAGAGGTAAAGATACGACCAGCCAAAGGGCTGAAGTTTATTAAGGATGCTGCACCAAATGTGCCAATAAGAGATGTTCAGCCACTTCAATCATCACTTCAGACCACAAATAATGTAGAATAGTATAGGCCACAGGGAAGTGTCGCCCCACACACTGACTCCACATTTGGGGAGAGGGGTTTATCACTACTCTGACACTCATCATTGTATCAGTTTAAACTCAAGAAGTCAAGGTTGATGCATGTAAAAATACGGAAGCAAAACCGGCTCTTTCCTTCTGGTATTGGCATGAATGCTGAAGTCCACTGTTTTCAAACATTCGAAAGTTTAAATTTCTGTCTTAAATACCTTCTCCGCATATGTAGATGTATTCCTTGATGAGAGAAAGTTATAAAAATGCCTTTCATGAAGACTTCACCACAAACTGCAAAATTACAGATATAAAATTATATTAATATTAAATACTGTCCAGTAAAAAGACTACACATATAGGCTTAAACAATTTTGCAATTCCACACTACATAGTAACAAAGACAACTCCTCAAATTTTGTCATTAATTCCAATCTGTACTTAAATAAACTTTACAACTACCTTTCTTCTTTCTTTTATAATTGAAGAGAATGATTTATCTTTACCCTGGGCTGCTTCAGTACAGATACAAGATAACCTACTTATAAGTCTCTCTGGATGGCAGCAAAGTCTTCCACGATTTTTAGAACTAGAAGACAGGCACCTTTTATTCAAATGATGAAAACAAATGTTAATTTTCAGTTACTTCTCTCTTCCTGCATTTTGAACGGCAATTAGTAAAGCAGCCCCTTCTCCCTCCTCCCTAGTGCTGTCAAGCTGTTGAGAGCAGTTTGCAACACTACAATGGTACTATTGTGAACACAGCCTGGGCTTCCTTCCCACAGAGAGTTAAATGGGCAGTTCCTGCTGCCCATGATTGGTGTCCAGTGAAACAATACTTAAGAGCCAGGTTTTATCAATTCCACGCCAAAGAAGTGAAGCCAGGGAACCCAAGCTTTCATATCATGCTGAACCATATGCCAACCCGGCTGGCCCCAAAGGTTTATCACTAAGAATCAGGATCCATCATGTCCCCTGTGAAATTTCACTTCACATACCTTCTGTGAAATGCATGGCTTTGCTGAAAACTGACCTTTTTCCACAATTGGCAAGAACAGATGGATGGTAACTACGGTTTGGCAAGTCGAAATTAAAAGATTTTCTAATAGCCTGCATTCTTCTATGTTTGGGAAGAGAAGCATTCAGAAGAAAATAGATATATCTATGACCCACAGATCTATTCAGGTGCAGTTAATCAGCAATTAAACTATTCTTTTTCTAATGTCTAGAAAGTATATTGTGATTATTTTGATTGCCCGGGCTATGATTAGGACTCATGTTCTTTGGGCTACCACATGGTAATTCCAATTACTGTAATACTAACTTTTAATCCTTGCTTTACATTAGTTTATTCAGTTTTTCTAATAAGTATGTGGTACATACAGAATAAATTATATACATACACCCTTTTTTGCTATAATTTTGACCTGTTTAATTAGTGAATATTGTTACATGGAGTATATTCCAGGTAGATATTTTCGTATATTCACAGGTATTATCTATAACCCCTTTGTTCAATAACTGAAATACGGACTTGTAGGAGACTTGTAGGAGAACAAAGACAACCAATGGGCTTGTTTCTATTATCTCCTCATTTTTTTTTGGTACATATAATTTTCTAATTCCTCTGTTGGCACTGGAAAACATGCCCCAACTGTCTTGATTACCATATGTAGAATGATGCACAAACAGTTTGCCAATATCTTACTCAACTCATCTGAAAACATCATTCTATTTCACAGACACTAGTGTTTGTCAGTTTTGCTTGCTACAAATAATCTCCCACATTTTCCACCAATTTAAATAACAGAATCAACCATACACAATGGTATATACTTAACTCTTTTTATAGACACAGCTTTTAGTGTTTTAGCATATAAAACTTTCAAGTTGTTTGCAAGTCATTTATCTGTTATTAGGGCTGAATTTATGACCAGAAAAGGATTAAAACAAACAACACTCTCTTTTTCAACATAAAAACAGGACTTAAATAGTTGTTTAAAAAAATCTTACTTTAAATCCTAGATATGTCAGGAAAAATTGTTTCTTGTATTCACAGACTTCTGAGAACTATCAAAGAAATCTGTATGAATTTTAACACCTTAAGGAGGCAAGAGTCTTAACATTTTAACAATGGGCTTTTGTGATCCAAAATGTTTAATTAATTAATAAGGTTAAGTAGGTATTAACAAAAAACCTGTCATTTTGTGTTACATACAAAGCAATCACTCTGCATATGATTGAACTAGTTTATCTTTGTTTATTCCAGTTTAAGGACTCTCAGTCTTCTTTTTCCTGCAAATTTTTGTTTAAAAGAGGGATATACAGACCTTTAAAACATATTTTCAACTTACAACATACTAAAAATTTCCAATCTTAAAAAGATGTGGTAACAAAGAAGAACTTCCCTCCCTCAAGCAATTTGTACTGACAGATCCCATTTCAGAAGTTCTAGTAGGCTGATAAAGCACTTCACTGCTGTTCACAGTAGTGAACTGACATCCTTTTATTCTAAGTCATAATGCCACCTGAATAAGCCTACCCATATTTCATACAGAAATCAAGCCATTTTTATACAGAAATCAGTAAACCTCCCCACCCCCCTATAAATTCAATTAATGAAAGAATGTAGATGTAAAAGAATCTGTATTTCTTCTGAACAATACAAAAAGATTTAAGCCCCATCCCAAACCATCTACATCAACAGAACACTCAGCTCTTTGTAAGTGTAATTATTAGTAGAAAATTTTATTAATAGGGTCAATCAGTTTTGCCTTATTTGATATTTTGCTCTTTTACCACTTTCAAGAGTGTCTCATGCATTTCATTAGGGAAGAATAACTAACAAATAAAGCTGTACTACTAATTCAAAACCAATATCTTGTGACGACAACAACATTATTATCTTTAAACCCAAGTGCTTATTATGCTACACCTCTTTAACAGGTGCTCCCAGCATCCTAGATAAGATCTGCAGACAGCCCATATGAAGAGGGAGAGACAAAAGAGCTACTGGGGTAGAGAAGGCAGGTTCTGTGGGATTAGAAGCAGGGAAATTACTGAAGGAAATATGTTTACCTGAACAGATACAAATCCAGAACTGCTGTTAAAGAAAAGTATAGTATGTATGTTTTGCAAGAAAACTCATGGACTATATACATGAAAATATACTATACTATGACACAGAAGCAGTGCTCTCAAGACTTCCATTTCAATTTACTCCTGGTATTAAAAATGCATTCTTCATAAGAAAAGAAAAACAGCAATGAAGAAAACCAACTGAAATCATGTGTATGTCTACATGAAAATGCAGTAAAAGCAGCAGCTTTGTACACACATCTGCAAGCACTGCTCCAGCAGTTATTTGAAGTGTCTATATGACAAACACTAAGGTGAGACTTTAAAAACCTTTCACAAATGTTGGTTCAATCAGTTGTCTCTAGTGGCTAAAATCAAAGGCATTTAAAGTGATCCTTTGGAATTATTCATTGCAAAACAATTCTATTCTTTCAACAGGTAACTAATAAATGATGGCTGAGAACAGGCTTGCACTACCCCTGAGGTCCAATTGTTACTCAGAACACTGCCTACTTTTGCTCCCTGGTGTTGCATTTTAACTCTAATTGCATGATCAAGCCAATAAATTGGACTCAGGGGACAAAAAAACACTACAAAAGTACCTACCCTGACAAAACCAGAGGTTGCAAGAAAATGCACTTCAAACAGAAGTGAGGCAAGACGAGACAAGCGAAGGAGAGGTATCAAAGCTTGAAAGACAGTCATTAATACTGACAGATTACTGTAATTCTGGCTGTCAAGGTGATCGATTTAAGCAGCATATGCCAATCAATACTTGCCTCATTTACTGAGCAACATTAGATATATAGTTAGGTAAGATGTCCCTAAGACAGGATTCAAACTATACTTAACGAACATAAATAGCACAATTTATGCTTTGGAATCTTCACTGGTTTTTCATTTGGCCTTTTTTTAATGGGGGCAAACTTCAATGTGATTTTATCATCCACACAGAAGTTACTTTATATGGTTCTACTACATTGCATTACCATCATGTATACAATTCCTTTATGTGAGCTATTTCAAATCGCATCAATTTTCAGTATAACATATTAAAGCACTAATCTTGAATATGAACATTCTTAAATGCAGCAGTTATTTAATTACTGTTCATTTTGCTTTTTTTCATTAGTGGTTTGAGTACTTAGCTATCCATGGTTTACAAGAAACCAAATCCTCCTGGTATTTCCTCTGGAATTTTTCTTACAACAGTCTCTTAGTATCCAAATATGCTTGTGACATCAAAGGAAAATACATTAACTAGATGTATTAGTTCAGGGGAAAAAACTCCATGATGATGATATAAAAAGCTATTACTGTCGTTACGTACCTGCTAATAGTCACACACACAGGCACACACATATGTATGCCTTTACATAGAGACACAGAACTTTCCTCTTATATTTAGATGCAAAGAGAAACTGTTATGCTATTCCTTGAAACTGAAATAGCTGAACAGTCTATTAAAACAATCTGATATTTATAAATGCCTGGGAAATCTTCAGTTTTTCTTGTTTTACTGTTGTATGCAGGCATTTAATTAATCACATTTTGAATTACTAAAAGATCAAAAGAGTTGTCAGCAGAACTAGGATTTCAGAGAACTGAAAAACTGAGCATGTCAAAGTACAGGAAAGACTGAACATCGTATTCTCTACCTCATGTCTCCTGCCTGAACTTGGAAGACAATTTCCATTACTAAACAGTAAAATAGATTTTAGAAATAACTATTTCCTCCTGGAAGAAACAGCAGGGGTTGTATGACGAACTCATCTCTGATTCTTATTTGAACTCGTATCAGATAAGGCTACAATGGTATGACTCAAGGATGGAATAAATATTCACTGAAATCCTGAAATTTTCAATTTGTTGTAAAGCATATAGAGTAATATCTACAAAGTATATCAAGCATTATCTTTACTGTCTATTTCTTCTCACCTATGATGACAGAATAACAGGTATTTTAAAACCTTATTAAATGTCCTGTATCAAAATTGTATTGCCAGAAGTACAGCGAAGTTTGCTGAGAATCTTGGCACATGGTAGTTCAAAAAAATTGTAAACCAGAACATATTAGAAGAGCAATTATAACAGCATGCATTATTCCTTCCACTGATACCAAAATTATTAGTGGTACTACGAAAAATGAATTCATGACATATTTAGGAGAGAGAAGGAATACTCCTTAGGCACCCCTTATGCCTTTTCCATTTGATACACATTTATCACTGATGCAGTACCATTGCATTCATTTCTTCTTACACATGCTCACGCAAGGGAAGGGAAGGGAAACTGGCATTGCCAAAATCAGTGCTTTCTACCTTTAACTTCTAAGTTTCTTTATTAGTGAGAAATTTCCAAAATCTTCACAAATTCTAGTTTGAAAATATAAATGGACCATTAATTAAATGTGGCCAGAGAAAGTGAAATTTGCTCTTTGCCTACTGTACGTCATTAGCAACAAACCACTATTCTTGTTTAAATACAAGCTTTCCAATGTCCAAAATTCTACCTTGAGGCAGGTGATAGTGAAGCAGACACAACAAATAAAGATGCTGCCATTTCAAATAAAACCCTTTGTTGGGGCAGTTTAGTATATCATATCAAGCAAGAAAGCTTTTGTGCTATGAGTTTTTAATATAGAAGAAACTTTTAAGAAACCCCTTAAACATACTATTCTATCTGTAAAGAAGTGATTGCCTTGTCAGATATCATATGGGATATCTCTGGAAGACAAATGTCTGAAAAGGCTAGCTACAATACATCGAGTACCAACTGTTTAGGAATACAATGTCAAAAAAAGATTAGGGGCTGTAAACTTTCCAGTTTGTGTAACAAAAATTACTTAAATCCTTTAGGTTAAGATTTATTCTACATCATTTTGTAGATTGAATAATTAAAACAGCATTACATTTTTGCTATTTAAATTCACCCATATAAGAAAAAAAAAGTCCAACTGGTTGAAGAATTCTTGGCATATACTTTGGTCAAATACATAGCTTATTATAAAGAAGTGAAAATGATGTTATTATAATTATGGATAAAACAGTCATCTATATTGCAGATGTTCTAAACTTTCAACAAAATTTCAGATTTAGAAGATGCTAAGTAGGATTTATCACTGTATGTACAGCTATACATCCCTTTTTTGGGGGGGGGATATTACATAAGAAAGAAAGCAGACAAATCTGAAGTGCAGATAGTTTGGAATAATTGTTAACACAATTGTACACGAAATTTGTGTAAAATGTGTAAAAAGTATCACAGTAGCGTTTCATGATTCACTCTTACAAGGTTTTAGTATTTTTCCTGATTTGTTGTATAAGTAATTTTAAGAACTTGGATCATTGGACAGGGCCACTATGCCAAGTAAAGAATGCTATCTTTGTGTACCTTTTGGCATCTGACTAACATCTGTTGTTTATTCAGGAAGGTCACATAAACTTCTATATGAAACCACTCTTTCTATTGCTCAACATATTTAGTTTTGATCAGTTTTCTACACACACTAGCTTCTGAATTCAGGATGTGACAAAGTGCTTGATCTGATATCAAAGCCATTAATAAAACCATTCCTACCAGGAATTTCCATACAGGTCAGTAAATAAAAAATATTTAATGACCCTCTAAATAATGGCCTTCTTATTCTACACCATAGTGAAAACAATTTTTCTGAACATTCAGTACCATTATTACACCTGCAGTTATGAGTCTTACTAGTTTTCCCAGCAGACATGCAAGCTGGAGTGTATTCAGGAGATGTACTTCTTAAGACAGACAAATGCAAAGAGAAGAAACATATATGAGAGAGAGAAGGGCCTACTGCTGCTTCATTAGCAAGACAATGCAATTATTTTGTGTGTGTCATCTGCTACTGTGTGCATATATTCTGCCTATTGGTGAAGGGGTACTGTTACATGAAAGCAAGGCAACTGAAAGGTAGTGAGGAGCCGCAGAATCCTTGAGGGGGAAACTAAAGCAAATTCCACAAATCAGTGTAGAAACTCCATCCAAAATGGCAATTTTCTCTTCATGAAGCTACAGCAATGAAAATGTCAAGCATCAAATTAAAGCAGGATACCTGCCATGCCTGTCTGATATCTGCTGATAAATACAGTACATTTTTTAATCTTAAAATACTACATTTCTGAAACATTATTATAGTATTCTGAGCAAAGAATGAAAACAGAGTAGATGAAACCTTTAACAATCATTAACAAAATCAAATCTTCAAAGTGTTCTGCTATCCAAGTTTGCTATCAGAAGTGTCAAAATAACATCAGAAAGAGGAAGGTGAACGACAGAGTATTTCAATCTCAGAAAGATACTTCAGACCATACAATACATTCTCGAAGTCGGAGCAGACTATAAAAGGGAGATGAGCAGAATTTCCTGTATCCATGCAACCATTATTATACTATTCATATGTACTACCCATTGCTACATCATGATTAACAGACTAGCACAATAAGGAAAAAGTTGCAATCAGGTTACATGAAGAGGACTGAATATCCCTGCTGATTACAAATGACAGCTGATTTTTTCAGTTAGGTCTGCATTTAGAAAAAGCACGACCTCAGAGAACAGATAAGCCTTCCTTAGAAGGAGGAGGGCCAAACTCATGCCATATGCTTTCAAATCAGCACACACCTAGTTTAATCAAGAGTTTACCACGATCCATTTTCACCACAAAGATTCGCAACACAACACTGCAAATATTCCTCAAATAAACATAAGCACAGACCTACACATCATCAACTCCACACAGATTCAAAAAATGCCCACCAAGTATTCCACAGCACAGCAAAATGAACCACAAACTTGCAGGCACAGAGACATCCATACACTGATACTGGCTTTGAAATTACCTGTTTCTGTTGGCCTACTATGTTAGTAAAAGGATAAAGTAAGAGTAAAGCTAATACAGAACTAACTAGTAAAGCTAATACAGAAGTGTAGGCCTTGAAATTTGTTCTTAATGATTCGACAGAAGTCTCAAGTATTCTTGTTCCCTCAACATCCACATTAAACTTGAATTTATGCTTACCATCATCAAAGTTTCTAAAAAGCTCCAATATATTAGATACTCATAGATAAATAAAAATTAATTTTAAGCAGATCAGTTGAGAAGTCTCCTCCACTGACACCGTTATGGTTCCTGGACATATGCGAGGCCTTGATTATCAGTTTCGGTTTTCCAGATGGATCTCTGCTTTTGGTGCACCTTCTGAAAAACAGCTTTTCCATTTCTTTTTTCCCCCCTCTTCAGAAGTATTGTTTTCACCACTCTGAGCCCTCTTATTATGTGCTCAATAAGTCCTGTCTTCCATAAGACACA
>VXAL01008117.1:1823-21245 GCA_013399475.1 Chauna torquata | reverse complement strand
TTTTTAAAGATTATAAATAAAATAAGAGCTTTAAAGTTGTTGATTCTAGAAATATTTTCAGCCTAACTTGCATTCAGTTTTGGACCAACTGATACCATGTTTTTCGGTGAATAAATCCACAATGAAACAAAAAAAGTTGCTGTGTTCTAATTATTGTGCTGCATGCAATATATCTAAAATGTTGGGAGCCAAAACACTCCTCAGTTTTATGCTTACATATCACAGCTATTTGTTACAACAAAGGAGTTACATTAAGATGTTAATTTAGACATAGGATTCACTGTTAGCATAAAGACTTCACTGAGTTCTGCAATAATACTGTAAAATTATATTGCTATATAAGCTTCCAAGCACAGATATGGGGAAAAAAAGATGAAAGACAGCTTTCGGTATCTCCTTCCGTTTGAGTAAGGTGCAGTACTGGTGTAGTTCTGTCTTTAAAGTATAGAGGAAGAGAAACGTTACTAACAGGCCAGTTTCTATCTGCTGGGAGATAAAAATAAATAAATAAAAACTTGTAAATGTTTTCTTAAGTTATAAAAGAGGGTGTATCCTGACAGCATGAACCTCGAGTTATCACAAGATCTTAGTTCTTGTCTTACCCATCAGAAAGGATCTGCTGGTGTCCATTTGCTTCTTTCTTGCCAGAACAGATGGCACAGAGGCAAAAGATGCTGGAATAAGTCAGGTCGAGTCAGCAGAGCAGTCAGATAATTGTAAAGACACTGTTCGTTATGTGACAAGTAAGGACGTGATACTGATAGTGACTCAGAAATTATTTCACAACCCGTGCTGTATTGCAAGCGTGGATTAGAAATAACCCTCAAAAACTTGACTGCAAATTCTAATTAGGTGTGAAATATCATACAAACCTTAAGGCATCTGTGAAACAGCGTGCAAGTGGTATTAATGCGGTGATTGTGTAGTGAATTGCAACTGTGAATTGTAGACAGGACTTGCTGAAATGCTTTTAAGTTTCATAGTAAACACTTGAAATTAAACACATCTTACCTGTGACTTCTGATGTATAATGTGTGGTTATAGCTTATGTTGGTCAAACCATGCATATAAGGAGTTGAGCAATTAGTGTAAACAGTAAGAAAGCATTGTCATCTGTTTCTTGTGTCATTGATGAGCTTCTCGCAAAGTGAGTGTCCTGCATCTACTTGGCTGGAAACATTTACAGATAGTAGTACTATCATATCTTGCATACCAAGTGAGTGGGTATGGTGCCTAGTGCAAGTAAGTACCATCAGTGTTTGGGGTGCTCCCCATGATAATAATTGACTCCACTTTAAAATGATACTGTGAGTTTTGCTAGGTCACTAGACTTTCTAAGTGCAGGAAATGGGATTTTAACTTAATCTGGCATTTTTGATCATTAACATTGCTTGCCTAATGGGGGATTTAAAAAAGGCATGTGTGTATGTGAACAGACAACTCTTGGGCTACAGTCTTTAAGGCTCCTTATCCCAGAGGCAAAAACCTAGAAGCCTTCTAGTCCCAGGCTTTGAGTAGAAGTGTGAGCGAAAACCTGTGCTCAGTTAGCCCTCTGACAGTCAGACAAATTTCCATTTATTCTAGGTTTCAAAAGAAATTTTAAAATATTAATATACCATCACAAAGTACTTTTTTTAAAGGGAATTAATATTTTTCCAGTGCTAAAACTTCTGAACACCTCTGAACATCTCCAGCAAATCTTCTCATATATATAGGCCTTAATATTGCATTCTGATATTGGCTTCTGTTTATTTCGACTGCCATGTAGTTTCACTACAGTTCTGAGCAAACTTTAAAACTGCATTAATAGACAAAAAGTTGTGCATATATGTATATGGACATTGCAGTATGGGATGTATCTTATCTAGGTAGTCAACCGGTCACACGGGCTTTGTCTAGTACAGAGGATTTGTCACTTCCAGTTATGGGCTGACAGTGGCATCGCAATTGCTTCCCAAGAAAGGTATTAAAGCTTTTCAGTTCTGGTATAGCTCTAATGTAAAAAGTGACCATGAAGGTCCATTGAAATTGTGGTGAATTTATATGGTATATTCATGGTGTGTAAAGAGGAACTGTACAACATGGCATATTTTTTGTTCAGATCCTCACCAAACTTAGGCAACAAAATTCAGCCAGACTACATTTGTTAGTTCTCATGTCCTTTCAGTAATGGTTGGCCAAGCACATGTCCTTGGGGAACCCTCAGAGTATGGTTCTTGATCACGAATGTACATTTGCCAGAACGTACAGCTATCCAGGAAATGTTCTTTGGCTCGGAAAACAGCGAACTGTTTCTTAGTGCTGTAGGTGATGTGATTTACTCATCAGGAAAATATTCTGCTCGGCAGAGCCAAGGTGTTTTTAAACAGACAACTTATTTTCAAAGGCATACTTAAACAATCAGGAAGGGACCATTTTGGCTGAGAGAGAGAGAGAGAGAGAGAGGATAGGGTTGATAACAAAGGTGAAACAGCCTGTCTTTCTCTGTCTTGTGTATGCCATGCATAGCACCATCCCCATTTGACTGATGGCATTAGCAACATAGCTTCCATCCTACTGTGTCTGATACCATGACAGTATATTGTCATGAAAGGAAACATAGAATGAAAATATATGCACTGAAACACAGGGAAGACAAAAGCACAGTAAGCAAAAACCCACTGTGGAAGTGCATTATACCTAGAACATTGCTGAAGCAGGAACAAGGGAAATAAAATGTAAGTACATGAATCTTGCCAGAAAAATACTAATTCCTGTTCCAAAATTGCAACATCTAGTAGATGAACCATTTAGTAAAATAGTTAAACTATTGGAAAAATAGCTGCTTAAGGTTGGAAGTTATTATTTTTAACATTTGCATCTAAAGGCCCGAGTTATGTCATGCTGCAGTATCAAATAATGTGTTAGAAAATAATTACTTTATATGCCAGCTATATGAGACATGAGGCTACAGTTAGTTAAGGCTCTGACTTTTCTGTTGTAGACTAATCCCTTGGATTTTAGGAGTTGTATTGACCTGGTCAAATTTCAGCTAATCTGGGGCCTGCAGCAATGCAGATTTGCACTGAAATAAAGCAACTGTCCTAGTATCTTGTTCTTCGTGCACCACAGCTGCCATGAAAAAAGCTGAAACTTAAATAAATAAAAATAAATTTAAAAAGCCCTGCTCTGTAAAGTAGAATTATTTGTACCAGCTAACATTTCATACAGTTGCAGATTCTGATAAGGTTAAAGACCAAATAAAAAAGCAAATCATTCATTTAGGTTTTAAGAGATTTGTGATTTATGATCACCTATTAGGGCATTGCACTAATAAGTTGTTGGCACAGAAGAATTAATCAAGGCAGAGGTGGAGTAATGACTGTTGCTGTCTTAAGTTCTGTATGTTTGCAAGTCTGTCAATTCATTTTGTGCAATTTCTTATTTTGGCTGAGTTGACTTTCATCTCTGAGATAGAGTTTGCGACACCTGACTGATGCTTTTGTCACAGTGTGGTGGTTGATGAATAATCTAATTTCCCAATCATAGTTGTACTGGTGCTTTCTTTCTTTTTTTTTTTTTTAATTAAATGTTCTGGTGAAATTAGGGTGAGAATTTAACCATGCAACAATGAAACTGATAGTGACTTATTCTTTGTGAGATATGGAGAGGACTTCAGTGGGGCTTAGATACAGCTTAACTCTGACTCTCTTCACAGGGGTAAACTTCCTGCTTATAATCCATAGTTTTAAACATTATCTCTTAGACTTTGCAAGGGAAGGAAGTGTTGTAGATACGTGGTACTGTGTAAGGAACCCTACAGTAACAAGCTCTTGTGAAGTGATCCACGCTGAGCGTTCAGATTTCCCGTGCAACGTTCTAAGGACATCACGCACTGGGTACTGCACAACTCTCTCTGGTTTTCAAATACCCCTCCAGCCCATCTAGTCTGCCAGCCATCTCTATAGAGAAACGGCCTTTGAAGTGCATGGAAGATCTGAACAAATATTTCAATTCTTCTTATTAACGGTATAAGAACAAATGCTGGGGAAAGACAAATCTCTTCTTAATCTTCATGCTTGACTCAC
The DNA here is from genome assembly GCA_013399475.1 of Chauna torquata. Lineage (NCBI taxonomy): Eukaryota > Metazoa > Chordata > Aves > Anseriformes > Anhimidae > Chauna > Chauna torquata. The sequence goes on along the minus strand of VXAL01008117.1, from coordinate 17,178 downwards.
TCTTAGGCAAAAATCACTACATCATGTCATAGCCTGAAATATGCCTTGGCAATCAATACCTTCTTAATCTATTTACAGTGGCCGGACTGGATTCTCCCCCAGACATGCCTGTAAATGTCAGTGCACTGATGTGCACCTATGTTAGATGCATATCTAGCTAAAGCATCATCAGTTTGAGGCATTAGCTTTTGCCTATATGTAGACCACAGGATTCATGAGTATCCTTTGGATATTATTTGTATTCATGACTAGGAATCGTGAGGACTTGGAGAGCAGAAGAAGCCAAAGATGCACTACTTATACTTTGCTTGACTATTTAGGAAAAAGGAAGCTTAACATATACATAATTTCTTTCAGCAATGGTTTTCTGGAGGACAGGACGTGGGGCATAGATTATGTGTCAAAATGAAAATACAAATGTCACAAATTACTTAGACCGTCATGGCTCCATCAAAGTAATCTAATACAGAAATTTTTCCAAAAGTATTACTACTTAGTACATTTTCCCTGGAAAGAATAGGAACTTCCTTGCCTTCCTTGACACAGAAAGTTGGCGGCTGTCTTTTGAGATATACCTTGAAAAGACAGTAGAAGTGAACTGTGGACCTTCAGATGAAGCAGTGTGTTCCAAAAGGCATATATTAGAAGAGAACACTATCTGAATTTCAGTTCAGAACATGAGTGCACTATCCTCTTATTGTATAACTTTACATAGTTTGGGTCAGATAATATCACTGTTATTCTTTATTTCAGTGCATGTGCTAGGTCGGGCTCTGTTCTCTGTGAAATCTCTGCCATTCCACTGATTAGCTACAGATCTTCCTGCTTGTTGAATGTCTGTAAATGCTGAACCAAGCTCATATGCATTCTGAGGCTTGTTGTAGGATGAGTGTGAATTCTCATTAAGGCACACCTCACTTGTAAACAACAACGCATCTCAAAAAATGCCGTATGTTGAACATGGGTGTGAAATAAAGACATTATAGGACAAAATATTGAGGAGCGCTTTAAATTATATTGGAAAATGTGGCATGCTTAACAGCATTTTACATCAAATGAGGCATCAGAGGTATAACTGCTGACAAAACGTGGTAAGATCAGGGCAAATCAACCCAGTCTCTCTACCTGTCTTCTTTCACTCTCATAAACCAAAGTTGTTACAGATAGCTGTTACAGTAGAGAAGTCAGGTTAAAAAGCTGCTTTGCCTCACCACAAGAGCATAAAACAGCTGCGTGAATGTGGTTCTGTAAACAGAAGTAAACCAATAGGTGAGCACAACCTTCAAATTATTGGGCTATGAGGGAGTAAATGTACAAAAATTTTTAATTACTAGGATTATTGTAGAATTCAGTCTGTAAATTTTTTACTCTTGCTGACTTTGGAGAAATGCAAAAATAGATGGTAGTTTGCAATAAATCTGTATGACTTCTGTAAGCAAAGTGGTTTGATTCATAATAAATTAATATGGGTATAACATGAATGAGAATTCCTTAGCATTATGTATTCCTAGCATTACGTGTTCCTAGTGTATATCCATTGCTGTTGTGCTTTACTATAAATGTTTTTAAAAAGCATTGGACTTGGAAGTTTAATTATGTATTGAGTTAGAACATACTTATTAAAGTCTGCCAAGCTTGAGGCTGCCTGAAGTTTCCACAACAGAAAAGTGATCCTAACAATGAGTAAGTCAAGGTAATTAGAGTAACGTGATAAATCAGGCTAGCTGTAGCAGAGACTGTCTGCCCAGAGTGCTGCCATTTGCTTAGTTGTTGCAATCCCTTGTAAGAGAAGTCCATGATCTGTATCAGGATTTTTCAACTGAAACTGAAATCCAGTGTCATAAGTACATTGTTCACAACACTGAATTAACATTACTGGTTTTATATTGGCTCTTTAGTTCACCCATCTACAAAACTGTAGTCTAAGAAATAACTTTAGAAACTGCTCTGCAATATATATTTGAAAGTATTTCACACTATTTTAAAAAAGTGTTACTGCAATGCAGTAATAGCATAGGAAAGTCTTAATGAATTTGATAGAAGCTACGTAATTTGTATTGCTAACTCCATGTACTGCGTATATTGTCTTCTGTGTATTTAAATGGTCAATAAAATCAACAAATTTATAATTTAAGTTCCAAAGGGTCTGGGTCAGAACTCAAGAGATCTAATTTCAGTTTCTTTATTTGTCAAATTTTTGTGACCTCATTTACATTACTTGATCTTTTGCTGCCTGAACTGAATGGCTTTGAAATTAACATAAAAACATTTACTTCTTCCCCAAGCTTTATCCACCCATCTTTGAGGCATAAAAGGTAACTAATTTTAAATGTCCCTTGTAGCAGGGTTGGGAAGAAATGCCATTGACTTTGCAGCATCATTCAGAAAAGCTACTGGGGAGAAAAATGCAAAGGGTTCATTTTGAAAATAGAGATTGTCTTGTTGTCTTCGCATTGAATAGAGATTCTTCTCAGCGTGTGATATCAAGATCCCTAGACAATCAGATCTACGTAACCTTCATTGAATTGACCTTTTCAACATTAGAAGATAGTTCTAACTATGCAACTACTTCATATGCTGTTTATTTATGCTAAATAGCATTTGCGCGTTCAAAATATAAGGTGACCAAATCTAAAACTCCAGAGTTCTAGGAATTCTTTTTACTGGGAAGAAACTTCATGTTATGATATCTTAGTTTTTCTCAGTTGCGCTATGTAGTTAAGGAGTAATTTGCTTTTATCATATTTAACATAAAATCTGAGTCAGGAGTGTGATAAAAGATCTTTTAAGCCTAATCAGAGAATGGTAATCTTCTGTGGTATTAGAAAACCCTCTCAGTGCCAGAATGCTTTAAGAAAAGTTGATACTGTTCTTTTGCACAGTTCCTCTACAGAGACAAGCCTCTCTGACCTTGTAGTAGCTTTCTCCAGTGTGTTAATGATTCAAGAACTGTAACGTTGCAGGATCAAATTAGTTATGCTTTAATGCCTTTGGAGGGTACTTTGGTTCTGTACCAGGCTCTCTCACAGATCTGACACTCTGACATCGCTATACTAAATTGATGCATTAGCGTAAGGAGGCATGAAATGCATTATGCATAGTTAAAATTGTACCAGGATGAGGAATTTCTAGTTAAATTATCTAGAATTCTACTTAAATTATCTAACCTTTCTGAATTCCTGTATAAGTCAATAGTTTGTCCAGCTGTATAGTTTGACCTCGTAATCTCTAAAGGGCAGAACCCCAAATTTCTGAGCAGACACTATGGGGCAGGAAACCTGGGACTGTATTCCGGCTCTGACTGCAGGGGCATGCTCCTGCCACATCCCTGTGAACATCGGGGCTGGCCTGGACGGCACGCCAGCCCTGTGTAACACCCCACTCCCTGCTGAATGAAGTTCGAGGCACAGGATCAGGGAGGCAGTTCTGGAGGATCCAGCTGAGGAGAGCAGAACTGCAGCATTTGTTGAGAGCAGTGATCAACCTGCTCCACAGTTTAGATGTATCCAAAGGCAGATGGTATGTATGGGAAAACCTGGCTGTTCATTTTGCTGACTGCATGAAAGCTTTAAAGCGCTGCTGAATATCTAGTTCAACATCTAGATACAGCATTGTTTGACCTTTTTTATGTTTCATATTTTAATAATTGCAAAATCTTTTCTAACTTGCTTTGTATATTCATAAAGAGAAACATTTTTTTTTTGTGATGCTTAATGCATAAGCAAATAAAATTGCTCTTTTGATAAAGAAGGCTGATGTCAGGGCAATACCAGTTAACAACTGATTTACTTTTGTCTGGGGAGCTCTGTAAGCTTTCTCTTTCACAAACTTAGTGAGAACTCTAACTTTTCTTCCTGTTAATGTAAATTGCACAAATTGTCTAGGCCTCTTTAAAGAATAACCATAAGAATCTAATGATCCAACTTGCTCCCTGTGGAATTCAGAATTGAAATATAAAAACCAGACCATTTTATATATTTTATTTCTTTCTTTCAATGTGTTGGGTGATTTTTTTTTTTAAGATTAGCTTAAAAGCCCTTTGTTTTACCTCTTCCTTGTTTCTGACTTCTCTGTGTAAACGCGGTGAGCTCCTCTATTTTAGATACCAGGAAGTTGCACTTTTCAAGGTTTTACCAACAGCAGCTGTATTGTAATGTCACTCATTAACCAGTCACATGAGCTGTTAAAAGCCCACTTTCCATTTACCTGATACTGCTCCTCCCAAGCAGGACTTTGAGAACCCTTGACTTCACCCTAGCTATGGCTGTATAGAATAAGTATGTGTTGTTTATGCCTGTTAAATGATAGGCTGTTAAGTAAAGAACACTACTGTAAGTATATTTATGAACATAAACCAAATATTGACTTTTATATCATTGAGGTCTTAACGATGTAGCTTTAAGATTGGTAAGTAATAATACTATGAAACAACAAAAATACATTGTATAAATCTTTAATCCTTTTCTATTATTTATAAATAATATAAATACGTTATTTATATAATTCATTAATGTAATTTATATACTTGTTGCTGTGATTTAGGACAGCATCCAAATAGCACACCTAACAGCATAACAGGTAACACTGTTTTTTAATGCAAGTCACAAGTATGTGCTCCAACAATTCTCTCAACCTTTCCTTTCGAGTCAGAATCTTTGCAGATTTCTTACCTTTCGAGAGGATGTTCTCAACATTTCCTCTAAAGTTTATTCAGATTTCTTAGTTTCCAAATGCATCTTTTGCAGCTTTGGCTATATAGTTACCATTTTGTTAAAAGGGTCATGCAGAGAATTGCAGTGTTTTTTCTGTGTTATTTCTGCCACTTTCCTCATAAAAATTCTTCTTGTATTTGGTTCTTCCAAATCTGTTGTACGGTGATTGCAGTAGTAGTAAATATGGATAAAAACATTCTATTAAATGTATTAAATGGTAAAGGAAAGCTGAAATTTCATTCATGTCCATAGGAAATAATGGGTGGTATTGTTGTGATCAGAAAACCCCCAGAAGGCACTATTTAGCCAGGCAGTTTGCAGATAACGAAGACTATTATTTAGTTTTCATTAGTGCAATTGTTTGTATAAAGACTGTTGTGGTACTGCTGCCATGGGTGCCTGGTTTCATGCTCACGTTGCTTCTTATGTAGTAGATTTATCTGTTACATGCTACAAATTTGAGAAGTTCACAGAGCTAATTTTGCACATTCATTAAAGAAAGTACCCGCACTCCCACAGATCCAAAGCTGCTAGTGCTTCTGTCTCTTCTCAGAAAGAAGAGAGAACTTCTAGTGATGTCTGCAATATTATGGCAGTAAGGCTTTTTTTTTTCCTTAAAAGAATAGTAATGAGATATCATTCAGCTGATCTAATAAACTTGTTCTATGGAACAGCTGTGAACCAGCAATCCTGAAGACTTCCAAATGAATGTGAATATAGACAAGATATTTAGTAGCTTCCTCAAAATTTCCGTTCAGTTGTAAAGGTCCACTTAGAAAGTGACAGGATCAGCAATCAGAATAAGGAGATTAAATACGTTAAAGTATTGCAAATTCTTTTTGTTTCTCAGAGCTCCCCCAAAGAGTCACTGGTGTAAGCTAAAGTAAATGATTGGTTGGGGGGAAGCAATTTAAACCACCAGCTGCTTTGTTCGTGATGGCTTGTTAGCTAAACTATGGGAAACTTTTTTTATGAAGAGCCTTTATGACAGCAAAACTTGTGTCCTGATGCTTTCAGTCCTTTTTTATTAAAACAAATTCCCCTCCTTGCAGAATATTTAGCATCTGTCTACTTGGTTTTACTCTAGTGGTGTTTAACCCACAGAAGTACATTTGCTCCCGGACAGAAATGAAGAGTCAGTTTTAGTAGCAAAGGATCAGAGAGAGAGGTGTTAAATCTTTAAAATTTCCATTTCTTTAGTCATATAGAATCACAGAACAGCACAGGTTGAAAAAGACCTCCAAAGATTGTCTGGTCCAGCCTGTCACGGAGAAGGGAGCCTAGACAAGATTATCCAGCACCCTGTCCAGTTGCATCTTAAAACCTTCAGTAATGGGGACTCCACAACCTCCTTGGGGAGGTTGTTCCAGTGATTGATTGTTTTCTTTGTTTTGTTTTGTTTTGTTTTAAAAAAAAACCTTCTTATATCAAGGTGAAACCTCTCACAGTGCAACTTGTACCCATTGCCCCTTGTGCCCTCAGTGTGGCTCCTCATGAAGAGAGAGCCTCTGCCCTCTTTGCAGCTGCCCTTTAAAGTACTGGAAAACTGTGATGAGGTTCCTCCTGAGCCTTCTGTTCTCCAGGGTGACTGCCATATGATTTTATGGCTCTGTCTCTGGCCTTGCAAAGTGCTTTTCAGTTAACACTATCGTAGGGTAAAGCAGCTAAGAATGTTGACATGGTAGCATTACATCTTATATGTCTGTCTCTACAGATGGACAAAAAATCTGTCTCTTGCAATATCATGGAGTCAGGGTAAGTCCAGATGCTCCTTTGTGCCCCAACGTAACAAGAAGGACTCAAGGGGCTACCATTGTCCCACTCTGCTTACCCTTCTCAAGGCCGCTGAGCGAATTTAGTTCCTCATACTGTGCTGAGAAACTTTCCAAAAGTCAGTGGCAATACGGCACCGCAGAACAGTGTGTTCCAGCTTTAACCACCTACAGAACCTGGCATTGCACACTTCAACAGCACTGTTGTGACTCTCACTGATTTTTCTAAAACCAGATTCCAGTATCGTCATTTTAAATACTCTAGATGCAACAAAGGAAGATTTGCACAGGAAAGATTATTTGAGAAACAGGGTGACTACATGCTGTTAAAATCCTAAAAATAGTTATGTCAGACGAGTTTAAAACAGGAAAAAGAAACATTCTCTCCTATTTCTCCCCAATAAATTAAATTCTCATGAAGTATTTATAACCAGACCCCTTTGTAATCAAGGTTTTACGTACATTTAGGACAAAGTTTGATAACTTACCTGTATACTTCTTAAAAGAACAATAGGTTTAGGATAGTAAATTTAAGGTATAAGTATCAATCTAGGAATGGGTCTAGATTTTGTGAGGAATCCTGCAAATCATAAAGAAATCTTATTTAAAATCACTAAATTATGGCTTAGAATAATGAGAGATACCACCTTTCTAATTAGCTCAGACAGTTTGACTGAGGACACATAGTTTACTGTTTTCCTCTGAAATCTGATTGTGACCTTGAATTCCGGTAACGCTCCTTCTTTTTTTACAAAAAAGAATTGCTTTGCTACTGCTGTGAAATATCCAGTGTGTTGGACCTTGGTTTCGAAAGGCTGATCACGTTCTCTGCACATTTAGATTTGCTGCTGAAATAATCGTGCCTCCTTCTAAAACCTCTACGCGTATCCAGTTTCAGAGCCCTTCATTGCTGCTGCTGCCACAGTGTCTAGCAGACCAAGCAGAGAGGGCATGAGTGTCTTCTGGCTGTTGTGTTCCTCAGTGGTGCTGGTGAGAAGTCACAAGTAGAGTTGCAGTCTGTAGTTTGACCTATGACTAAGATGAATCCTTAACTCTAAAGATAGGTAGGTAAATGGAAGAGGAAAGAGGTCATAAGGAAAATTGATGTCTGTTTAATTCAGTGGGGCTTTTATTAACCTTTTAAATGTTACAGCACTTTCAGGAGGCTATTGCTTTGTAATTCAGACGGGATTTTCTCCTGTTGGAAGTAAGCAAATAAACTGTAGTTTCAGAGGTGTAGACTGTATTTGACTATTCATAAACTCTGCTTTCATGGATGTTGCCACTATACAGATGAGTAAGCCCCCAGGGGATGTTCTCTTATCTTTTCCATTGCATTCTTTGCAAATTATTTCAGCTATAGCATGCGGCTGTACCACTTTTCAGGTCTAGTTTGGGGACTTTTTGAGATATCACAATTTGGAAATCAGCTTTAAAGATTAACAAGTAGATAATTGGTAATAAAACATTTATGTTACTTCCACTCACCTTGTTAAAAACTTTGGCATTCCTCTGAAACTAGTGACCCAGAGCTTTGCCATGCTTCTGCTTTTCTGTTCCTCTCTCCAAAGTAATCAATAGCCTGACCTGGTTACCTGGCAAATCCTGTCATGTCATGTTAACTTCCTCAGTCATCTGTACGCATGTGGACTTTCTCACGGGATTAAGGATTCTGGGTTTGGCCAGAAGTTTTCTTGCTCTTTTGTAGTCCTTTGTCTAACACCTGGCAACCAGATGTGTCATAGCAGGAACAAGCCCTGAAGAAATGTGAGGTTGTGCAGTTGCAAAGATTTTACAGAAGCTGAGAATCCACTCTGATAGATTTACATCAATATAAACAAAGCCAAAGGTTTGCGTTAGTAGGATTATTCATGTAGAAAAGTGTTTTTTGGTGGGGCCGTGCGCAGCAGGGCAGTGTAAGCTGTTGGGGTTGTTGGTAAAGTGTGGTTGGTTAGAACTGAAACGATATGCTAAGTTGTGACCAATATGAGTACAGATGGTGGAATTGGGCACTTTAGTTTACTTCTTAGCAAGTCAGAGGGGATTAATGAAATACCGATTGCGTTTCATTTCAATGCTATTTGGCTGAAAAGTTGAACGTGCTTTTGACTCGCACTGTTTTGCTCTTACACCTGTAATTGCAAGGATGATATTTTTATTATTTGCTGTGGCCCTAAAACAAAAAAAAAATTGTTATATTGACCTGATGAGCAGGACAACCGCGTCAAGTAGAACAAGCTGTGCTTAAATGTTTGATGTCTGAATAACGTACCTTTCCTTTTCTGTTTTGTTCCCATGGAAACAGAAAACACCATTTAGGTTACATAAACAATTTCTTAGTCTCCTACTGCTGTCAGAAGATAGGAGCAAAGCTTGTCAAGGGATGTACACTCTACTGTAGGCCCACAGTGGCTGGGAGGTTGTCAGTTGGCACCGGTGAGTCCCAAGGTGTTGCAAAATACCCTTTATAAGCATTAAGCTGGGGGGGACACATTAAAAAGGAAGAGGCAGAATTCTGTATGAAATTAAGCGGCCAGAACTGACTTAAGGCAATCTGCCAGCCCAAGGCGAGCTGTGTGTGAAGGGTCTGCCTATGCGGTCTTCTGCATTTCCAGATCATTCACATTGCAGATCCACTGGAGCAACAGCGGTAAGACTGCAGAGATGGTTTCTTACAGATGACGAACTAGTGTAAAATGCTGCTGCTGCACTCCAGGTATCTCCCTAATGGGGAGGGGAGGCTTCTCTGCAGTTTTCTTCCACAAGGGAAGCCAATTGTTTAGCATTACTTAGACTGAAGTTATATTAACAGGGAAAAACAAAAAAAGAAAATAACAAAAGGGTACAAAAGTGTAGGTTTTAGTGATACACTACTTGTGACAGGTGAGCTGTACCAAGGAATTTTTCTTTCTTATGATGGACTGCATGGTCTTCATTTGTAAACTTATATTTTTCCTCGAATGTTCTTTTTTAGGGGAGAGGGGAGGGGAAATGGGAATTCTAAAGACGGTTAATCAAGGCAAAACTAGAACTGCTTCAACTTACCTACTTTTCTGTTGGATACTTTTTTCTGTACTGGTTAAGTTTGGGATATTTGTATTTCCACTTACGTCAGTGAATAGAAATTAATGAGTAGAGGCATATTCTAAATGAGATATAAGATCACACTTTAATGAGTAACTTAGTGTACACATGACAGTCATCAGCAGCAATTAACCTATCAGTCAAAATCCAAAGTACAACTCATGATTTTGTATATGACAGTCATGTGTCTCTGATCTGATAATATACTTGTAAACTTTTATTGATCAGTATAGAGGTTTCCTTGTATTTATCCGAAATGTTTCTCATTTGAAAAATGATTATGCAAAAGTATAATTTTGTTTATTTCTACAATCGTATCTGTCTAGCACATCCAGTTTCAATGAACCTGACAGCCTGCAACCAGAATTCATTTCATACTGACTGAGTTGACTCAGTTTCAGCTACAAAAATTACTAGTTCTGCTAAAAGAGCAGGCAGGTGTAACTGTTAGCCACCTTTTTAGAACAAGTAGCATGGTGAAAATAACAGACCTAGCTGACTCTGTCAGCAGGAGCATTACTGTTGGGACAACAGCAGCTTTTCTGGCTGTGTTTACCCTAAGGACTTTAGCACGAAGCTAACTCATGTTACACTGAACTGGCCGTTGCATTCTTATGCCAAGTCAAACAGCAGATTTCAGGTTTGAATGCAAAAACTTGTGCTACAGGAGGATGGGGTTTTTTGTTTGTTTGTTTTTGACAAAGTTTTAGATCACGTTTTAGTTATGTCATATTTGTTTAGTAGGTCTGGTGTAGTTAAGGATGCCCTTTTTGACTGTTCCAGAAAAGAACCAGCAGTTGAAGGGGGGGGGCGTGTGAGGAGGAAGGGAAAAAGAGGGGGAAAAAAAGGGCAAACAATAAGACACAGATTCACAAAGAAATTAAGACTATTGAGAGAGATCAGTATTGTAACTGAGTGCTTATAAACAGGTATCTGTTACAATTTGAGATTGCCAAGGATATTAAAAACATTCATGTAGGATTTGCAGATGACACAAGACCTGGAAGAGGTCTGTGCTTTTCTACACTGAAATCTCGAAGCTGGGCAGAAACTGCTATAATAGCTTTAGGATGCCTAATTGAATCATAGCCTTAATATCCATTGTTTTCAGTGAGCAGTGGATATCCAAAAGTTTGGGTGAAGTAGGCTTCAATTCTGGGTGTGTCCTGTTCTGGACAACACTTCCAGAGTTTTGTTCCAGCTCTGGAATGCATCTGCAGTATGTCACATTATGGTCCTACAAAATGAACCTGTATAAATGTCACCATTTCACAATGTGCTTCCCTGGGAGTACGCTTGGGCCCTGTCTGAGGTATATATTTTGTTATAAATTAGCTAGGGGAAATAAAGAGAAAATGGGCTTAGGTGGAATATGTTAAATATCACTTGTGAGATTGCTGTATGATCCCAGAAGATGCTTTATTTTCCTCCAGCGTGAGGAGCTATTCACCTTAATTCAAGATCCAGAAAGCTTCCTTAATATTGAATAGTTATTGTAAAAACAGTGTTGGTCAAGTTAATAGAAAATTGTAGATGTAGCTGCACTTTTTTCCCAAGCACAACTGGTCAGTGTAGGATAGTTAAAAAAAAAAAAAAAAAAAAAAGATGCATTCTGAATTCTTAGGTCAAGTCCTAGTTGTTTCCAAATGGTCCACACTTTAAAGAAAAAAAAAAAATCATTCTGAAAGTTTAGTCATGCGTGCACCCTGGAAGTGCTGTCACAGCAGGAAGAGCCTAATTTGAGCAACTCGAGTAGCATGATTGCTCACAGCATTGCAGCAGACTGTAGGTCAGTCCTCTCAAGGTCTCACAAAAGCATTTTGTCCATTTCTTTTTCTTCTAGGGAATTATGAAGTGTAAGTTAGTTTTTTCTATATTGTCTAAATTAATAGTATTCAGAAAACTTAGAAAACTGATTTTAAAATGCCTGTTGTTGTGAAGTCCTTTAAAAACTACAAAATTGGTGAAACAGAGTCTTCCAAAGCTCAGTAGTGGGAACATGGAGATATATTGAAAATAATGAAAGAATGAAGAATTTGTTCTAAATATTCACTCTTCTTTCAGCTAAATCACTTCTGACTGCAGCATTTCTATCCAGCAATTCTATTTCTGCCTAGACCAAGACTGTAGTCCACTTTCTGTACAAGACAGCATAACATGTAATATCTGTGTATCAGAAACACTGAAAATAGTGCTGCTAGACTCAAAATAGACAGTGATTGATGAATGAGAGGAAAAGAAAAGTTTGCATTAGTTCTTGACAGTTATAGTTACACTTACTACTTTCCAGTAAAGTTTTACAACACATAAAGTCATGCTTGTATACAGATGAGATGCTTCCTTCATTCTTCATCGCTAGGGAGTGTATATGAGCACACGAGTGCATATGGGGGCTGGCTGTGGGAATGGGGGGGGAGGGAGTCTGTCTAAGAGGCACTGTGAATAATAAAAGATGGAGTCTAAAGCAGAATATCAGTATTAGGTACCACTTAGGCTCCTATATTCAGCCATTGGGCTGCCTTCCTGAAATAGGATTTTCTCTGTTTTAAATTATAGTTTTTTGTCATAGTCCAACATCAGGTGCGTGAGATAGGTCAAAACTGTAGGAATAATTAAATACAACTACGTCAGTGATTAATGTATAAATTATCTGTATCAGCAGTGATCACAATTAAGTAGTATTAAGGATGTGTGAAGTCACAAGGTGACAATTAAATGGAAATTGTTTTCCATGTAATTAAATGGGCAGTATTTCTTTTTAATAAGTAAAATTTGAACCCTAAAATAATTGGAAGCATTTTTTCCACCACTGTGATTATGCAACTTAACAAAGCATTATTATTTTAGTTCTGGAAGGTGTCTGAAAATGCCAATGACAGCAAATTACGGCATAATTACTTAGTATTAGAAAACCAAAGGTCTGATTTATGTCTTCTTTTTACTTTGGCTTTAAATTAAAAAAAAGTTATTTGAGTAATAACAACAAGCTGGTCTAGGTTATGGTTACAAGGTACAGAGAATTGAAGTAGTACAATCAAGATGCAAGTATGCAGAATACATGACCAATGTAAACTTTTCCTCTAAAACTTCTTAATCTGTTTGTTTTTAATACCTTCTTGGGTATTAATTTTCTTCCATAGCACGTCTCATAGGCTTGCATCTTATTAGTACTCTCATTTTAATAATAGCAGGTGCAGCTCTTTGTCTCTTAAAAGCATGCTTTCATTGCAGTGCTAGCCCACCTGTACTGTCCTATGGAAATATAATATTTCCATTCCTCTCAATCCTTATAGAGAGTGTCCTGCAGAAAGTTGAATAGCCTGTGAGGGTGAAAACAATGGGCATCCTCTCAGGTTTTCCTTCCATTAAACAAGTAATGTAGATAACCAATTCTGTCCTTGTATTACGCATAGTTTATCTTTGCAGGCAATGGAAGAAGCAAATAGCAACAAAGACCCAAATACACTCCATAGAAAACATGAATTAGAGCTATTATGCAGTAATGCATTTCTGAATTACAATTCTAAAGTCTACATTTCTAATGTCCAATCTGTTGCATTTAACCCACCTGGAACTGAGGTTGCTGGGAATAGGAGTTTGCTCTGTAGTTAAAAATAACACTGTCATTTTAACTTTTTCTGCTCCTCAGGTAGGAAAGTAAATATATATATCATTCAAAACAGGCTATGTAAGCATTATTCTATATACAAGTACTTATCTATGTTCATAGATAACAATACATAGAATAGAAAATGGCATGTAGTTTAAAAAAAAAAAACTCTGAGAAGGAAATTAAGATGGCTATTTTACACTTCTGTAAGGAAAAGGATAATCTTCTCGGCATCGCAGGTTTAAAAACAGCCAGCCTTAGATATAAGAAAAGAAATTTTTTTTGGAAGGCATAGTTTAGTAAACAAAAGTCTTCTGTATTCTCTATTTTTGATGCAGACAGCCTAACAGTATTTCATCTGCAACCCTAAATAGATGTGCAAAAATTTTTTTTTAATTGGGACTTTTTCCTTGCTTTGGCATTTGGTCAGAGACTGGGGAACAGATGTGATACAGTAACATCAGTTTGCAAGTAAGCCTGAGTTGGGTCTAGGTTTGTGTTGAATCTTCTTGTTGCGTCAGTTTAAGACAGGATTGGTTTCTATTATCTTCAATTCTTAAATTACTAGAACTGCAATTCAAGCTTATTTATATTCTTCTGCTTCATATTCATTCCAAGCTAATTCATATTCTTTACTGATCATGTAGAGGCCATAACTACAATTAAAGAGATGGAGCTGTTTTGTAGCTACAATGCTCCTGGAACATACGTGTTAATTGAATCCAGTTCAGGTGTCCTCAGCATCCCAGTAGCGAAGAATTCGTGGCCATAATCTCTACTAATACTCAGCCTATTGCTGGTATCCCTGCACCTGTGTAGTGGGGAGTTGAATAGTTCTCAGCTCTATCCATAGTTAAAGATGACTAGCCAATGGTGTTTTTAATTGTTAGCTCAGTAAAACCAGCCAGTGGTAAAAACCCAAGATTTGTTCTTCAGGGACCGTGGTGAGTAGAACCAGCAGTGAGGCTTGTGTAACTCAGGACTGCTGTGATGAATACAAAATCTGACCATGGAAACCAATGCGCAGAAAGGAGTAGTAATCGGCTCACTCTCTCTTTAGTTGGTGGTTGTGCTCTTTCATTAAAAGCAAGGAGCTTGAACTTTTAATGTGCCTGAAAGGCATATTCGCTGAAGATATTTGGTTATGCTTCTTTACAATGTAATAGTGTATTTGGAAATGATTTGTGGCATTGGCATAAGTGTGATCTGAAGAGCTTTAGTAACTTTCTTCCAAGCAGCTTTAAAGCCATGACAATCAAACAATCAATGGGAAGACCACATTCATCTTTAACATACATCTGTACGTAGTACTTGGGAAAGGGCTTGGTTGCATGTTTAAAAAACCAGGTAACTGCTGGCCTTCATTAAGGAGGTATACTAAGTAACACAAGCAACTGACCTGAAAGGAGCCAATACTTGCAAATTTCAGATATTTACATAAAGACAAAAGGAGAGCCCGGGAAGAGGCACAGACACTGTATGGGACTGAACGGACCTGAAAATAGGAAGCCTAAATGTAGTAAAGTTACGTGGTGTTCTCCATAGAAGTTGGTGTTAGGAGTAACAGAGAAAGGCAAGTCTTCTGATATGTGGCTTTTCTGGTAGAATATGTGCTATCTGTAATTCCCATCTGATTTGACTGATTTTTAATCAATCTTATTTCAGTCCTCCCTCACCTGTACTATAACTTCGACCTGCATAGCCCCAAACTAGCTAATTAACAGAATAATGTATGTGCTTTGTTGCTTTGTCCCTGTGATCTGGAGAATCTCTTTTTATTGCAGTGTTGGTTATAAATACATTGTAAATGATTTACCGATACTAAATCCATTGGTTCCCGCCCCCCGACCCCACTGTGTTTGTCACAACCCTATGATTATGAGAAAGAAGAGTTTTGTAAAGCATGGTAAGTCAATAGTACTAATTTATCAGTAGTGAAAACATGTCAAGCACTGAATACTCTGTATGAAATAGGAGAAATTCTCTGAGAAGCTGGTCCATCCTGATATTCACCAGTGTGGTTGGATTGCTGTCTAATCATTTGAACTTGATGTTTGTAATTCAAGCACTAGGACATCCACTAGGATTGTGGTTTCTGCTTCTCAGATGCTGTAGGGCAGAAAACCAGCAACGTGGCGTTCTGGTGGAGCAGGATGGTTATTTCTTTGCTCCTCCCG
>VXAL01008115.1:31904-36712 GCA_013399475.1 Chauna torquata | reverse complement strand
GCCCATACTGCTCGCATTGGTGTCCATTGAGGACAACTTGCCTTTCTCTGCTTGTGATTCTCTAGATGTTCTGTCTGGTAGTAACAATCCTAAATGTTTGTTAGGTGATATCAGTGCTGCCCTACCAAGCTGAATTCTTAAGATTAGCAGGAAGATTTTAAAACATTTCCAAACTACTTTTAATTAATCCTCTTGCTGTACTTCCACAGGAAGTATCCACAAGCTCTTGTCACTAGGCTTTGTAGACACGCTTGGGCATATACTGCCAATGCAAATTTCAGTCCCGTTTAGAGTGTTATACCTTAGACTGAATGGTACAGTCCGCATACTGAATTTGTAATGACAGAATTTGGCCTTTCTAGCAGCCGCTGCAGTGGATTGTGATTCACTGCATAGAGGTTGATGGATAATGGCCTCTCCATGTGAAGACCATGGATGTCAGGATTTTTTTTGCCCTGTTGTGAGTCTGCTACAATAGAAGCACATGTTGAAGACCACAACAGACTTCTTCCTCCTTTTTCATATGTTTCATCTGCTGTGAGATAATCGTTTTCCTATAAGAGAGGCTTTGCTAGTTATTGACTGATCCTTTGATCTCCTTACCTCCTGTTACATTAAAGGGTAAAGAAAATAAACCCCCCTGCATTCCAGCTTGTCCTCAGATATCAGAGGGGCTGGGGCGGCTGGGCTTAGATTCTAAGTGACGCCCAATTCAGCACTATAAGTCCAGTCGTGTTCAATATATAGAACTATCATGATTACAGATGCACAAATAGTGCGATCCACCTTCAGTCTAGGAGATTAATGACTGGTGCAGTTTATTGAAGCAACAAGAGCACAGGTTCTTTTGGATTGCCAGTGATAAATACACTCTCTGCAAAGCAGGTGCAAATACCAAGAATATGACTAATACAGCCAACTGCAAATGCTTTAACTCATGAAACCACTCTATGGAGACTTCTGAGTTTCCTGGGGAAGCACTTGGTATAACCGAGGGTTCAAATCTCACCCAATAGGCATCCTTATAGGGCGGAAGAGAGGTTCAGCCTGTCGACTGGTCCCAGAAGTCAGCGATGTCCTCCAGACTTATCTTCAATAGTATCTTCCGTAACGTTCTTCCCCTCTTGAGCCATTTTTATACTATTTTCTTACTTTCAGGTAGAGCTCGAGTGACTCTAGTCATACATATCTTTGTTATGATTGGTATAAAATCTTCTTGCTTTGCCGTTATAGGCTTAGAGATTCAGAGCGCATGCTCAGTGAGGGGTGGTCGTACCTTGGAGGTGGGTAGCCTTTGGGATGGAGGTGTGTTTTGGTATTATAACGAGATTATAATGAGCAAAGTTCACCCAGAGAGCATGATTTCAAGAGAAAATGGAAAACTGCCGACTTAGGGCTGGCTCAGGGTAATGGCTATGCAGTTTATCAGTTCCATAGTACCGTCAAGCTTCCATCAAGTACCCATCCCTGTGGTGATATCAGAGACTGGCCGTGGTGTTTCCACCCCGCTCCACCCTCCGTGCTGTTTCTCTTAGAGTCAGCACACCAAGTTCCCCTGGTGTTGCCAACACCTAAGGTTGCAGGTTATGTTGCCAAGGAACATGGCAACAGATTCCTTGCATATCTACCATGTTTCACCCTGGAAGTTTACTCAAGTCTGTACCTTCTCTTAAGGTGTAGACATACCTTTAGTCTCAATAAGTCATCTCCAGTAATTATTCCACACCTCCTTACCTAGGAGGTAAGAAACTCAGCTATAGACTGTGACCAGAGCTCAACAGAGTACTGAGAAGCCATGTTTTGTTACCTGGTCCATTGTATTTCTTTTGACATTCAGTTCAAATGGATTTGTTTGGAAAGTAGGTAAGGAGCTGGTTAATTCAGCTTAGTGGTGTTAAATATATATGTTGCAATGGCAATCCTGAGAAAAGGAGAGTGTTTTCTGAGGAAGCGGTGACAGAAGAGTCAGGTTGTTTTGTTACAGATGTTTAATTGTCCAGGTTTCATAAAGAATCACTTAGGATCCAGTTTGCAGAATATTTAAAATATGAGGCTTTTAGGCCTTGGCTAAAGGTGAGAATTGTATTTTGGGTACTTGCTAAAAAATGTTTGTTCTCTGCATCTGCTGTTATTTTGCCTTACTTGAGCTCAGATGCTTTTTATACAAGAGCTGACTTCTCATATCACAATAAGCATGGACAGAGAGTGCAGCATACTTAGAAGTGGGAGGATCTTGTAGTGGGTGTTAAGTTGCACAATAAATAGTATGAACAGAACTCTCCATTAAGATTTGTCTGCCCAGTTTCAGGATTAATTTGGAATCTGAAGTCATTTTTGCATTACTGTCATTACTGGCAAGGTCAACTCTCAGGTCTTCATGTCTAGTAGCAACGTGGTATTCATGGTAGAAGAGGATCAAGTTAGGTATTCCATTAAAGCTTGAAAGTACACAAGTCAGTGGGACCAGATATATGTATCCAAAAATGCCAGAGGAGCTGGCCAATGGCTTTGTGACAGAGCAATTAAAGAAGGATCCACGCACTGGAAAAAGCCAAATGCTATATTCAGCTTTAAAAAATGGCAAGGAATATCTAAAGAACTACAGGCCAGTCAGCTTCATCTCAATACCTGGAAAGGTAAGGAGCAAGTCCACATGGTAGTCATTTCTAAGTGAATGAAAGGCAGGAAAATGTTTGGGAAGAGTCAGCATAGG
Source organism: Chauna torquata (assembly GCA_013399475.1). Lineage (NCBI taxonomy): Eukaryota > Metazoa > Chordata > Aves > Anseriformes > Anhimidae > Chauna > Chauna torquata. The sequence continues at coordinate 33,999 of VXAL01008115.1, read as the reverse complement.
CTTACCAAGGGCAATTTGGGCTTGATCAGCTTGCTTGTCTTTTATGTTGCGCTTCACTCTGCACTGGTGCAGCCTCACCTTGAGTACTGTGTACAGTTTGGGGCACCACAATATAAGAAGAATAAGAAGGATATAAAACTATTACAGAGTGTCCAAAGGAGGGCTGCAAAGATGGTGAAGGGTCTACAGGGGAAGATGTATGAGGAGCAGCTGAGGTCACTTGGATTGTTCAGCCCAGAGGAGAGCAGACTGAGGGGAGGCCCCATGGCAGCCTACAGCTTCCTCATGAGGGGAGCAGAGGGGCAGGTGCTGATCTCTACTCTCTTGCGACCAGTGACAGGACCCAAGGGAATGGCATAGAGCTGTGTCAGTGTGAAACTAAACACTATGCAGCCATTTGCTCACTCTCACTGCCAAGTGGGATGGGGGAGAAAATTGAGAAGTGCAAGAACTTGTGGGTTGAGATAAGGACAGTTTAATAAGGTAGAGGAAAAAAAAAAAGAATATACAAAACAAATGATGCACAGTGCAACTGCTCAGCACCAGCACCGCATGACCAACTCCTCCCAGTTTTATTGTTCAGCATGACGCCACGTGGTATGGGACATCCCTTTGGTCAATCTGGGTCAGCTGTCCTGGCTGTGTCCCCTCCCAGCTTCACGTGCTCCCCCAGCCTCCTTGCTGGCAGGGCAGCATGAGAAGCTGAAAAGTCCTTGACTTAGTGTAAGCACTGCTCAGCAACAACTAAAGTGTTATCACTAAAGTGTGTTATCAACATTATTCTCATCCTAAATCTAAAACAGCACCATACCAGCTAGTAGGAAGGAAATTAACTCTATCCCAGCTGAAATCAGGACAATATCCACCCCTTATTCTGTACCATCTATGTCATGCTCAAGTCTTACACTTTCCAACATATCCTCATTAATCACCACCACCCTTCCTATCCTTTGATATACATGAACTGATATCATTCCCTTAGTCTATGGGCCATCCCTTTAAAGTGTCAATTTAAATGTCAGGGGAGGTTCAGGTTGGATATTAGGAAAAGATTCTTCACCAAGAGGGTGGTTGGGCACTGGAACAGGCTCCCCAGGGAAGTGGTCAAGGCACCAAGCCTGGGGGTGTTCAAGAAGTGTTTGGACAACACCCTCAGAAATACGGTCTGATTTTTGGGTGGTCCTGTGTGGAGCCAGGAGTTGGACTCGATGATCCTTGTCGGGCCCCTGCCAACTCAGGATATTCTGTTATTCTATGATTATGATGAAACTGTTGGATCTGTGGGTGAGGGGAGAGCAATAGGTGTTATATACATTAAATTTAACAAGGCTATAAACATAGTTTTTGTGGCCGAGTAGGACTGAAGGTGTGGATTTCAAATAAGAAATTGTCTGGCATTTTGGGTGGAAAAACAAAATGGTAGTCAACAGTTTGAAATCTAAATAGTGTTCTTCAGGGGTTGTTACTTAGGCTGATAGTGTTAATCTTGCATCTTAATTGGCAGCTTGGAGAGTGGAATTGAATACATACTTAGGATTGTGGATGACAGTAATTTGGATAGTGGTTGATGCTTTGTAGAGCAGGGCTGCCATTCAGAGATACTTTGACAAGAAGCTGATAACAGGAACCTCATAAAATTCAACATAAATGAGTGAAAAGTCCTGCAGCTGGGATGGAGTGCTATCATGCAGCAGAATAGGATGGGAACTGACTGTCTAGGTAGTAGATTTCCAAAGCAGTAACTAGGGGTCCTGAGTGTCAGCAATCTAAATATAAAGTAGAACTTCACTGCAGCAGTAAAGGCTAACTAAATACAAGGCTGCACAAGCAAGGTTGTAGCCAGCAAGGCAAGGGAAGCGATGATTTCCCCTCTAGATGGCACATCTGAGGCAACATTTGGAATACTGCATTCATTTTTGTCCTTGTTAGAACCCTGCACTGAAAATGAGGCTGGATTAAGTGACTCTGCAAGTCCTTTATAACCTAAATTTTTGTCAGATTCTATGAGTAATGTGAAAATCACAGATTTACTAACAGTAACAAAAAGGAAACAGCATGATTCAGAAAAAAGAAGTCCTTGCTATAAAACTTTCTC
>VXAL01008115.1:4404-26904 GCA_013399475.1 Chauna torquata | reverse complement strand
TTTCTCATCTAGTCCCAATCAAGTCCAAAGGGATGCTTCACCACCTTGAACATTGCTTAGTGTGAAAAAGGAAAGCCTTTTTCCAGATATCTCTATAATCAGAGGGCACATGGAGTAAATAGTTTTCCAATTCATACCAAGCCAATTCCAAGCCATGAAAATCTTCAGCATCATGTTTTGAGGTTGAATCTCTTCAGCAACCTATGTCAGTGATATGCTGACCTTGCTGATGTGCTAATTCTGGTACCTTCTATCCAAATGAAAATCATTTTCATAGCACCAGCAGTGTAGCAGAAACTGTTTCTATTATTGTATCTTGAACACTGTTATAAACTTTGGGCCAGTAAATGGCTGGCAGTTTTCTTTCATGATGTCCAAAGAAGGGGAAATCATAATTTAAACCTCTAAATCTCACTATTATCTGCTTGCTGATCCCACTGCTGCAGGAAAGCCCATCCAATGCATTGTATTTACTGTACTTCCATAAGAAGCTTTATTTCCTATCCTTAAGGAGGGCTGATGCCAAGATTTGTTTGAAACTCTGCTTTAAGGGAAAAAGAAAAAGAGAGAGAAAAAGAGGAAACTGCTGTCTGAGAAATAACCTAATATCTAAATGCAGTCTTATTCTCCATCATTATCAACCTAAACAAGCTGGCCACTTCTGTCCTTGCCAGAGACCTGTGTTTCTGACCTGTGAAACAATTACTGTTATGCAGACAATTAGAAATTTTTTTCACCATGTTCTTCCAAAAAAAACATTTTTAAGCCATGCCCAACGCTGTTGTTTTGTGTGACAAATGCCAGATGACCAATAACATCGAAAACACAGGATTAAAAAAGTTATAATTGACAAAAATCACACCTTCAACTGTTACACTGATGGTCTCAGAAAAAAAAGATTTGGCTTTTTAATAATCAGCAATAAATACCACAATCAAGAACTGTCACTCAGAGAAATACTTTAGAATCCTTAAGATTCAACATCCAAGTAGTGATTAAGCCAGAAACAACAAAAAGCGCAGCTGTAGTAATCATAAACCACAAGAACCATACAAACAAAGCTGATGGTAGTGTGAAAAAACTCACAGAGAGTTCAAAGAGATCATCAGTTCACTTCCTCTTGAAATTGAGAAAAGTATTCAGCCTGAGTCACAACACCTCCTGTACCCTCCTCTTCTACCCTTTGGATTATTTACTAGCTCCCTCAAATCCATAAATAAGGGAACCTCAGCAGGCCTACTGCCATAGACGCCATCTGCTACTACTCCATTCTTGAAACCCTCACTGAAACCTCAGTCCCCTTGTTATGCAAAAAGTTTTCCACTGAAAATAGGAGACTTTTTCCACTGATTCCATAACAGAAACAGCCTCTTGACCGACAACCCCATGGCCTTCTGCGGTACCTCTAGTATCTATGCCACATGATGATGGTACCCCCTTGAAGCTTCACAGGAAAATGACCAAAATTTGAAAAACTGATATAAACATCTCTATTCGCCCATGACAACATCTATACTTTCACTAATCCCACTTGTACTGGACTGGATATAGCAATGAACGTGAAAATAGCCCTGTGATTAGCCAATGTCTTCATGGGCTGCCTTGAAAATAATTATACTATTAATGGCATGGTATATCTAACATGCATAGATGAGAAGTTATTTGTCCGGACTGGAAACTTAGACTCCTGTATTGATTTCCAATACAAATTCAGTAATTATCAACTTTCTGCCATGACATCCCTAGAACACTCCTACACCTTTACTTTCTTAGATGCTATCTTCAGCATCAAAACTGTAATATAAAATTCCAGTATGTAGAAGAAACATGAATCCACCTATTTCCATAAGATAAAAATCTATACTAAACTGTTAAAAGGTATAATATGCAGTTAGTCCCTTAAATAAGACATTTGCTTTGAGCAGAACAGTTGGAATGCTCATCTCAGTCATCTAAAGGAGACTTTTAATCAACAAAAACGCTCCAGTGAAAAGAGCCACCTGAAAACAAAGGTAGGAATTACTAACTTGAAAGAAAATGCTGTTACTGATCCTAAATCCTTAGTTGTCATGTACCATCTATCAATGGAACTTTTAGAACATCATTGCATACTTACAGCCTGTAACAGAAGGATATCCTACTCTGGGGGGGAAAAAAAAGTCTTCCTAGAAAAATCTTCTCAGAACCACCCATCCTAGTATTCAAACAGCCCTCTAGCCTTCCTGAGCTTATCATTAGAAGCAAACGCTGTGCAATACAAAATACACTCGATGGGTCTAGAGTGTGCCTCAGTATGAAATGGAAACTGCCAGCATCTCTAAAGTAAATAATCCCTAAAACAGACCTATTTAACATCTTTGGATTCTATATTAACAATTCTAGGATCATAATACATTTCAAGTACTGCTACGGTAACTTCACAAGTGAAACTGAGCCACCAGCATGCCCTAGACTGAATGGTACAGAAAGTCTGTCAAGGACAAAAATTTTCCATGTGCCCTAAAGTAAGCATTTCTGACAAAACAATCTCTCTATAATCTCTCAGTTGTAATCCTTAAGGGAAACTCCCAAAAATATCTTCAGAAGATGAGAATAAGAACTAGAATTTGTAATTTTAATTTTTTAAAAGTGTGATTCTGTTAAATACATGCAGTGATTTTATTGTACACTATGATATTCCTTACACTGTGTAGAGGAATATTACTGTAGAGGCCATAACCTACCTGTCCGTGTCTCTACTAAGTAGTAAGTGTCTTCTCTTTCTCCCCAATTCATCTCTTCTAACATCTCATATTCTCCATAGTTTCCATTTTTCTTATAAAGATAGCACAACTGATACATATGCAGTTCTCCTCACATTGTACTTAGCTTCAAATGCTATTGCATTTGTTTCAGACCAATCACACAAATTATTTCCTAAGAATAAGTCAATTATTCATACTTTTTGCTGCTTCTTCATGTTCTGCTTCAATATATTTTAAGAGCGGGGTCCTAATCAGGGTTCAGACATCTTTTTCAGAATTACATATTCATTATCGGCAAATTTATTTGGGTCCGCTACATTATTTTGGTATTTTGGCACCTCAAATGTTTCCATCTCCCTTTCCGCTTTGTTTTCATTTGTGGGTTTGATGCATGAGAGCCTGAGGGTTGAGCTCAGTAACAGAAACATTGTCTCTTTCTCTAGAGGTTGTTATGTGATTATTGTGACAGGTTGGAAGTGTTCATGTTCTTTCTCTTTGAATTTTGACTAGGTTAACTGTTTGTGAACCATACCATACCCCAGATAATTTATCCGTAGACATTCTCTACAATATACAGAAATATCGTCTTGGTTCTTTGTATATTTGGTATTTCTCCTGACTTTAGGTTTGCCCAAATTTCTCTTGTGAGGATAGGATACCTTGTGTTACTGTGTACCCACTGGGACACTCACTTGGACCAAACTTCCTTACCTCTTCACTTGTTTCCTGCAGCTACCAGAAAGTATCCAAAACCTACCAGATGTTACAAGACATCAAGGTAGTAGTTTCTCCACCTTTACTTGTCTGCAGAAGTATTCTACTGAGACATCAACACTTCTTTGTAGACGTAGCCATATTTTTTCTATAGTACTGAAAGTGAGTTCAAACTGAACTGATTGTGATAAATTAGTGCCCTCTGTATCATTATACACTGAAATGGTATTGAACTTCAAAAAATGTGTGAAACATTTCCTTTTTCCAGTCAGCTTTAGATGCTCCAGATCTGGCATCTCTTTTAAGTGTGAAACCTTAAAACAGCTTTTAGCTGTTTTTTTACTGCTGAAACTATAGTCAGTTGAGTTGGGGAATTCAATCTGAAGCACTGCGCACCTGTTCAGACTTTTTTCCTCTTTGCATTCTTTCAATGCAAGTATGGGATCTATCACCCTCAACCTCAGGAAGTGCTAGCAAAGATAGCGGTCATCTTTGGAGCCTGTGTGATTTGCACCATGGCTCTTGGTAAGATCTTCAGCCTTTTAAGGAGATAGATTATTAGTTGTTTTCCCAACCTTTCTTTTTGAATTTAAAGGACCACAAATTATTTTTACTCTTCAATTTCTTTTGACTAAGCTTCCTTTTACTACTGTAAAAACCTGAAAAAAAAATCATTCAAGACAGCATTATCATCTGCTCTCCATTGCTAGAGAGGTACAGCATTCCTTTCAGCTATAGGGGATTGAATACATTTTATCCCTCAGTTCAATTGTACTGTGTCTCACCACAAATTCTGTGAACCTAACTGAAAAACAACCAGGATTTGATATCTCTGCACTAGAGAGCAATTTTTGACATCTCACTTTTTTGTTTCCAAGGCTAACCAAAGTGTTTTGAAAGGTTTTAGATGTTCTTCCTCCATGGCTTCTAGTCATTTGAAGTTAATTTCTGGTTACTTGTCTTTTGTTGTGCCTCCAAATTATAGTTGTATTTATATTCTGAGTTTGTGGTGACTTACTCCTACTGATTCTTGCATGTTAATGTATGAAAACCTATCTTACAGATGACATGCATTGCTTCCTGAACCACTTCTGTCTTTCAGTGAGCGCACTGAAATCAACAGACTTCTGTAACTTGAGGTCAACATCCAGGAAGGGTTCAAAAATAAGAATTTTTGCTCCAAAGTTCTGGTAAAGGTCACATTGTATCTAGATATCTTTTTAGAGAAAATTACAATTTATTTTCAGCTAGATAAGGCTATTTTTCTCCCAGTTATTGTACAGCGTCAGTGTGACCTGTTTCTTCTCTTTCCAGCTGGAACTGTATATCACCATTGAATTAATTTTCCCTTAAATATAATAAAAACAATTTGTGGAATATTTTGTGGTCCACAGAGATTAAACGTACTGTGTAAGTATAACTTGATTTTTTAGTATTAGACAGAGAAGTTATTTTATTTTCTAATTATTTTTTATATTTGTTTTGCTGCAATTCTTCGCACTTACATAAGGGGATTTTTTACTAGTATGATACATTTATTTTCTTTCTTTTTCTTTGCCTTTTTATTCCCTCATTTCAGTAATTATGAGAGAGAAAGAGAGTTGTTTTGTAAGAAGCAAGCTTGCTTCCTTGAAGTCACAAGCTTTGTATTATGAGACATCTGTTACATTGGAATGCATTTTGATTTTCCAGGCATTTGAAGTGAATTGAGTTGGTAGCAAACAGAAAAGTATCTGTACGAGTGGATAGTGAAAATAGTTCTAGTGTAGATACACATCTTGACTGTGAAATATTGCAGGTTCTAACATGTTAATAACAATTTTGTTTTTGTTCAGTTCTCCAGTTTACTCTTAAAATATTCCTATTTACTGCTAAAGCCTAATTCATTTTTGTGAAAAGATTTATTATAATTGCACAGAAAGATCCCTTATCTAATACATCTAAAATTTCAGTAAAATTTCAGTTTTGTGATATTAAATCTTTGTGATGAGGATTATTTTTGCTAATTGTCATCTACAGATCTGATTATCATTGTTTATTATGATATTATTATCCTGTGTTTATTATGATAATTATTACAAAACCATCCAGTAATATATTGTTAGAACTAGAGTTAGTGAATAAAAAACCTTGTTTAATTGTGCAGGAAATATTTTATATGTATCTACAAAAGAAAATAATGATCTTGAAGCAAATACTTACAATTAATTTTTTAATTTTTAAAAGTTATGGTAGATTACAGATGCAAGAAAGAAAGAGAAGTGTTGCAAGAAAGCACAAAGGAATTAAACTATCCTTTAAACATGTCCTGAAGTTTCTTAGTGATTCCACTGCTCTTTGTGAAATACTGCAATATAATGTTTGTTTGTTTGTTTGTTTTAAATGCTACTTTGTTAATGCTCTCCATCTTTTTTGTTTGTTTGTTTGTTATCAAGACTCAATAAAGGAGGATAGGGTAATCATTAACATGTCTGTAGGGGCATCAATTTTTAAGATAGAATTTTAATGCCAATCTAAATGGAAATCTTAAGGTTGGGCTGGGTTAGCCACATGCTTAACTTTTAATTTAATGTTAATTCCTAGTATACATGCCAAGAGTTAGATATAACTTTCCTTTGATCATATTTACCGCAATACAAAATAATCAGTAGGTGTAGATCAAATAGATCACTGCTGTTTCCAATTATGTGTCTGCTTAGGCTTCCTCATATTGCATCATGGACCCATCCATTATATGTTACTCCGTCAAAAAATTACCAGAACTACTAATAATGTTAAATGCCAACAATATTGTGTTGGACACATATGTTGGTAGTGCTAAATACTTGCAGTAAAGCATACTCATATTGTAGTCGATGGGATTTTTCTCTTACCTTTAGTGGGTTCAGGAGTTGAATAAGGTACAAGGGGAAAGACGAGAAAGAAAAGGAAAATAGCAAAGAATAGAATTAAGAGGGAGAAGGTTGCAAAGGGGCAAACAAATATTTCAATTAAACATATCAAATAAAACAGACGTTCAAAGTTTAAAGCTTTGGGTTGAAAAGGGAATGTTGGCAAAGGTTGCTTCAGAAGAGGTTAGCTATGGAATTATAAACAAAAAAAAAAGGAGATGAAAAATAAGAGAGAAACTAAAATGAGTCAGACAGAAAGTAGGCAAACTGGAGAGAAGTGAAGAGAGAAAAGGAAATTCATCCTGCTGGAGATAGTTTCTGCTGCCACTCACAAATAAGTATTGCCTCTAGAAAGGTCAGTTCAGGCATGACAGAATTGATAGGGGAGAACCACATCATCTGATGTAGGGTGAGTAATATAGGGCTCAAGACGTAATTTTTGTCATTGATAGGACAGTGTTTACTTTGACAAATCTGTGAATTCCCCCTTGAAATGTGTAGGGAGTTCTGGTGAATATGACTATACATTTTTTTTACATTTTATGATGTCACATATTTCTCACCTAAATGCATGGTATAGCATATTCTCGTGTGACCTGAGCATTGAAGCCTTAGAAGGAAATTGGTATTGGAAGAGGTACTGAATACCCAAATGATACTTCAGAAATTAGGTAATTTAATTCAAAGATGGTTTGTGAAGTCTTTATATGCTTGCAAACTATTTCTTACAAAACAGATTGCATCTTCTATAAAGAAAACTCAACATTGTCTTGTTTCAGTGAAGATGTTGCTTTTGACTGTGCCTACAATAGAACCCATTTCAGATTTTTCTTTCTACATTTATCCTTCCTTTCATCCTGTAATTGTTAGGAATTTGGGTCTGTGGCTTTTTATAGAAATTAGTGCTTGGTAGTACTGACAGTAACAATAGCAAAAACACTGTCATTTCCAAGTTATGTATAAAGCTTCAGCATCTCATTTTTGTGGAGGTTAAGGTTGCCGTATACTTTTGATCCAGTAGATTAGGTTAATAATTATCTCATGTTGCAGCATTTTCCTTGCATAATTGACAGAATAGGTAGCGAATCCTTTAGACTTGTTTGGTTTGCTCTTTTTGCATTTGTTATTAGTCACATGAGGTGATGTTGAATTTATAGTTAATTTCCGTTTACTTGAACAAAATTGTTTTACAGTATAATTTCAGATTATATTAACAAGTAGAAAGGGCATTACAAAAAGAAAAGAATGCAGCATGATAAACGTTGTGACCTTCTAGTGAGGAACTGTATGGCATGCATAAAGGAGTGCTGCATTAAATGGAGGAGGGGGGAGAAGGAAGTGGGTAATTATTTGTAGCAGTGCTTTTACTGTTGTTGGAATGAGACAGACTAACAGTGGCAGCAGTCATTTTGCTGAATCAAAGTCCATGTTAGTCGCATTATACACTGCCACAAAAGGTTGTTAAGGCTGGTATTAGCATGTACCACTGAGGACATTGGAAGGACTCGATCTGTCACACTAAATCGCCTTCTTGCCCTCAACCATTGAAGTCTCCGGCTCCTCTGACATGTTCTTTCATTAATGGCCTGGCCTTGACAACTGATCCTAATTGCCTCTGAACCACACTTCATGTATTATTGGTGTCTGCCTGCCCTGGTTCATGTCAACAAGCCGCAGCATGCACAGGGTGTGCCCGGTGCCTTTTGCTGAAATGATGCTCACATAGTCATTTACCTCTGAGGCTTTGGGTCTCACTGGGAATGAAGTATAAAGCTAAAGATCTTCCTGTCTCTTCTTAGTAATACTTTAATGTGGATCTGTGCTACATACTTATTAGGCATATATGAAGACTCAGTAAAGCATCAAGCCAATTATGCAAGATTCCATTAAGGCATAGACTGTAAATGCAAAGTAAAACTTGTCTGTATTTAGTTACTGTGTAAGTGTTTGTTTATTCGTTCTGAAAAGCTTATTCAACTAGAAAGTATGACTTATACTTCATTTTTCATAAATAACAATTCTTTTCTAATTTAAAGTAATAGTATAAAAGAAATATTATCTGCAATATTGACAGCGTTCCTGTAGATTGAAATGATCTATCTACATGAATAGGTAGGAAAAGACTCCCATTAGTCGAGATGCAAATTAAAATAAAATCTATTTAATCTATCTTAATATTCTCTCCTTTTGAATAAAAGCTTCATAAGTATATTTATTAATACTTCTGTGAACATTTTTAAAGTGTACAGTTTATTTTATAAAGCAATATTTTTTTCTTAATTCTAAAATCTTTTAATTTTCAGTCTTGCAGACTGTAAAAACTGTGATGCATTTTAATTCTCCTTCTCCAGTACATATTGTATTTTTACTGTGAAGTTTTATTTTTAAATCTATAACAATATATCTGCCTGTCCAAAATGTTTGTATGTTTTAAGCATTGCTATGATTTAAAACTTGTATCATTTCTTGTAAGATTTTCTGTGATTACCTCAGTCATCAAGAAGACTGAATAATTCGAATGGTGAGCCTTTTAAGCATGCAAGTTCTACCAGTGATAATAAAAAATAAATCACAGAAGTGCTAGGTATCATTTAGCCTAATCTAGACAGTGACATTTGGGCCACTAACAGCATAATCATAGTTATTGCTACAAATTGCTCCATGTTTGAGTTTTAACGTTATAAGTAAATTATGCCACAGGATAAAATATATGCTTCTTTGGGAATTAAACATGTTTATTTCAGCAATGTGGATATGGAATACTAGGTAGATGGCAAGTTTCTTTCATGTAGTAATACTGCCACCTTCTGAGCTAGTGAAGAATGACTCCGAGATGTAGTTTTCTGTCCTGGGGACTTTCTGAAGAATACGTTGCAGGTTCATTGTTTGCTTTGAGTCGGCAGCATAACCTCCCAAAGTCAGAAGTGCTTAAGACCAGAAATTGCCTGAAACCTATTGTTGAAATTATTATTTCAAAATCCATCGTGGAAGGTAATTTAATTTTTTTCACAGAGATTGTACTCCTACTGTGAAAGTCTGTCAGGGTGAAAAAAATAGGCAGAAAAAATCTATGGGTAAAATTTTTTTAGGAATGCCTTTCTAAAGTTTTACAGTAGTATATTCGTTTAAGTCCAGAACCAAAAAAATCATTCTCATTCTCTATACTCTGTCAAAAGACTGATCCCAAGTTAATTCTGATGTAAGAATTACACAGGAGGAAAGGTTGCTCAGTGGTTTTAGGGCAGAGGTGGCCACAGCTGGGATTAGAAGATGAAGGGGATTGCGAATGTTCCTTCACCATCATTCATTCAGACAACGTGCCCTTCAGCAGAACAGCAAGCCCTTCTGATTTTCTCGAATTAGGAAGATTAGCATGAAGCGCATAATGCGGGATGATGGAATTTGTCATAATTTGCATTGTCCTGGAAAGATTCAGTTTGATAGAGCGATGCGTCTCAGAGCATGTCATGTCCCACGGGCAGGTCATGGAGGAAGCTTGGCAGAAATAATTTTGCGATATGTGCATCAGTTGTAAATGCCTCATAACCAATTCGTCAAAAAAAAAAAAAAGTGGAGGTCAGGAGAGTTGAAGGAGGTGGGCATTTGCCCAAACACATGTGGAAGTTAGATATGATAATGGTAAATTAGACTTGCATCGTTTTGGAATAGGACATGATTACATGCAATACATGAACACATTGACTAGACACCTGACAGGTTACTGGTATAACTGGTGTTTCTACAGTATGTAAGAAAGGTAGATCTTTCATGTAATTGCATTATGAAGTTTGTTTATGAAAATTCCTTACAGAAATTGTCAGACACAAGAGCTTCAGAATCAGTTTTCTGAGCAGTTGCTTCTGACCTTGATAATATTCCCAAACTGCAGATAGAAAAGGATAATCAGCATGTAGTTGACAAAATGGACATGACAGTGTTACTTATATGCTGCGGCATTTCTGGAAATAGGCATGTAGAATTCAGACAGGCAAGGGGAACACACTTATTTACAGTAGCATAGCAAGAAGAAAAGGTCCAATGTCATGAATTGACCATGGTTTATTTATGGACCATCTGACAATGAAGCAACAGTCTTTGATATTTAGAAATCTCTTCTGCCCAAGAACATTATAACTAGCGCTCATAGGTTATGTTATTTATCATTTCAATATCTGGTTCTACTTGAGGAAGACGTTTTGCAATGTCTCCTTTATTTGTCTTTCTTTATACATTTCAAACAACAAATTAATGCCAGCGGTGCAGTAACACTGATCATTTTTGACAGTTGAGCATTTGTGAGTTGAGGGTCTAATAACAAAATCAAAATAAAAAAGGGAAAAATGAAAAGAAAATTGTCACTTCTAAGGACCTACTTTACTGTCCATGCGATTCAAATAATTCTTCCTACCGGAGGTTGATAGTCAGGCTTTCAGATGATTTTTATTATAGAATTCAGACTTTTGAGAACAAAAATACCTTGGGGTACAAAACAACATAAATAAGCCTTTCAACACCAGGTACCTGGAATCAAGATGCATGTGACACTAATAATACTGCATAATTATAATTTGATCAAGTTTGTTGGTGTGGGGTTTTTTTAAATGAGTGTTTATAGAGTTCTGCGTAAAAACTGCATTTTAATAATGTCAGCCCAAACCATCCCAAAACGTTTTTTTCCCTGCAAAATAGTAGCACTGTATATAATTCTGTGAGTTTTTAATCTTCTTTTGCATATTTTACAGCTTTGTTTAAGTTTTCAAACAAACTGCTATGCTAATCTGAAATCGTAATTGATGTGTGGTATCAATGAAGAAAAGTATTATTTCTGTAAGAAAACATTCCTACATCTTGTCTATATATTAGAAAAAATGAACTATATATTTTATTGAATTGGAACCCCAGATACTGTATTATTTAGTATATAGGACAGTACAAGGTGAAGGAAAACAATCTTTAGGAACCAGAGTGTGCTTTTATTACTTTGCTGGTTATGTATGTGTTTTTAAATGACAGAATAAATAATCTTTGCATCTCTGTATTTAAAGGCCGGTTAATATTTCATTCTTAAGATATGCTTTTCGTTTTTGAGTGAAAAGCAACAAGTGTTCAGATTTTCTATAATTTCATTACTGCCTTCTCTCGGAAAATGTTTTGCGCTGTCTGCTAGTCCACTTCAGTTTGATCATCTAGCTTGAACTGAGTTTTGAGGGCTGATGGTGATGAGTGAACAACTTTAAGTTATTAAGTAATCATTAAAAACTCAAAGCAAAGAATCATGATTGGTAGTTTTTCCTGTGTAACTTAATTATAGAATATAGAAATACAACATTTGGAAATATGAGAGCAGAGTTCAAAAACATAACAGAAGTGACTGAACAATATAACAGTTTTGAAACTTTCCGCTTCCTATTTCTGTTTAATGATTTGTGTTACAATCTTGATAAAGAATATTCAAACAATATTTTTACATTAGGCCTCTGTGTAAACTTTCCTTCTAATGTTTGGTGATGGATTTAAAACATGTCCATAGGATTCCCCTTTCTGATAACAGAAACTATGTAAAATTGCAGTATGCTCTATACATTATATTTTGTTAAGAATGCGCCCAGTGAAGGATGAAGCTGTGTGAGTATACAAGAAAGAGGTGATGCAACTTCTTATGTAATATTTTCTCAATATTTGCCATTTCCAATCATGAGTGTTCATTTGCTACTTTTTCTGGGATCCATGCCATATCAGCACGGAATTTAACAGCTTATCATGTTGGGTAGAATTCACGCATTTCCTTTCTCTATTACCTTTGGGAAAAGCAGCATGTGATAAGAGTTGTTTGGTGTCACTGTCATTTAAATAGGGGACATTCTGAAATGAATAAAAAGCAGAAATAAAGAAAGTCTGCTGTGACTGAAGAGCATATTTTTCTAGCTAACAGTTAATATACTGTATGGGAAGATACAGTCTAATTCTTTTTTTGTGAAACTGTACTCTACTAAAACTACTAAGGTAAAAGAAGTGAGGTGATCCTCTTTGAAAGGAAGGAGAGAAGGCCATAAGAGGAAAACTATGGACTTTTTCTAGATTTATTAGGATTTCAAAGAGAAGAACACAGATTCCAAAGTGTTTTTTCCCTTATGCGTTTCCATTACCTTTTTCTATGCTTTTCTTTCTTATCTTTCACATCTCGAAGTCTTAAGATAAATTAGCCTAGAGAATACTTCACACATGCATATTAAATGTCGTCCTTTCAAAATGACTTTGCTCTAAAGGGATTTTGTCTACTGACTGTCAGTGACTTCCAACATAGTTTATCAGCATGTATGGGGGAAAAAAAACAAGATTTTTTTTTTTTTTTCCTCCAGTCATTCATGCCACAGGTTCAATCTAGGACTTTCCAGTTGATCTGTGTTCTTTCTATTCTTGCAGTTCTTAAGTAAAAAGATTTTTCAGATTGAGTTCTGCTGTAATATACACTTAGGTATTCCTGTGTCCTTCTGATTCCTTAGAGCTTCCTGTGTAGTTTTTGACTTGTGATTGAGGAGTTAATCTGAAGATAATGAAATGCCATAGTCTGAAAGCAGACGCGGGAGCAGTCTGTGGTTTTTAACATCCTCAGCAGGCTGTGCCAGTCACCCAGCTCAAGAGAAGGCAGAGAGAATGGAAGGCAAGAGACTAAAAGTTACGCAGGGAGAGGGAAGTCCTCCTGATATTCACCTGGAAATAGGTCTTTTACTGGCCTACACGTTCCAGTTTGTGAATTCTCTAGAATTGTAGCGTAATATTTTATAAAGTTCTGTTGTTATAGCTCTTAGATTTAGTAAAAAGGGGAGGAAGCACTCATTCTCATTTTGCTAGACACAGAACAAAAGTAAAATCAGACCCTGCTTTAAAAAGTTTGTCCTCTGCATCTTGTTTTAAATTAGTCTGCAGAAATGAGGAAGGAATTGAGAGAAGAAGAAATAGGAGTGCAGAGGTAATGCTGTTTGTATGTGACACAGAGTAAACCTGGTACTCTGAGTACATTACAGTAAAATTAATTAGAGAATCTGGGTGTAGAAAGACACTGTGTGTAGACTGGAAATTGAATCAGAACCTGTCTATACTGCACTCATCCAGCTAAATTGTACTGTGCTTAAACTGTTGGCATTTCAGCTAGCCATTTTAAAGCTACTTCCATATTACATTGTTGTGAGAAAGTGAGAAGAATGGGAAAGAGTAGAACAGGAAAGATTAGCATTGAGAGGAAGAGCAGATGACCTAGAAAAACAGGGAGAAAATACCGCAGAAAATATTGTATGGAAGGGACCTCTGGAGGTCATCTGGTCCAACCCCCTGCTCAAGTAAAGCCACCTAGAGCAGGTTGCCCAGGACCATGTCCAGACAGCTTTTGAAGATCTCCAAGGATGGAGAATCCACACCCTTTCTGGGCAACCTGTGCCAGTTCTCTGTGACCCTCACAGCAGAAGAGCGCTTCCTGATGTGCAGACCCTCCTGTGTTTCAGTTTGTGCCCATTGCCTCTCGTACTGTCATTGAACACCACTGAGAAGAGCCTGGCTCCACCTTCTTTTCACCCACCCTTCAGGTATTTATACACAGTGATGAGATTCCCCCCTGAGATGGCTGTCTCTTCTCTAGGCTAACCAGTTTCAGAGTTTGGAGAAAAGCAACAAGGATTGCCAAGGTTTAATTTGACACCATTTCTTATAAAGCTGCTATGTTTTTTCAGAATTTAAATCATTCTTAAATTTAAAAATTTGAAAAAAAATCCAAAAAATTAGCTTTTGATTTATTTTTATAAAACTGATCAGCCATAAAATAGTTACTAAGTGATTGTTTTCTTGAGAAAAATGTTGAAAGGTATTAAGATGTCAAGCATAATTGCACTCATCTCATTTATTAAGTCAGAAGTGTTATTCTGAAAAGTACTTGATATAGGGCATGGAAATATAGGACTGTAAATTGAAAAAAGAGTAAGACAAGGAAACAAGAGAGAGGCTGTGGATGAGTGAGACCTCTAGTATGACCGGTGAGGTTTTCCCTTCCCAAGAGGGAAGACCAAAGCAGATTAAATATGAGCAAGTTGCAAGTGATGAGTTTAGTTTATTACATTCTCAGCTGAATCCCTCTATGCCTGTGTACTTCTCAAGCCTTCACTCCTGTTCAGAGTACAAAAAAGTTAATTACTGTAATTTACAAAAAGTGTAAATGATGCCTCAGTACACATGAATCATGGAGATGAGTCTGAACCACTAGGAGTCTGCCTTGGCAACTGACCACTTTTTTTGCCTTTTTTTTTATTTTAGCTTTATACTATATGACTGCTCACAGTTCAGTTGTTTTCTGTGTTAAGCTAAAAATGTGACTGCTTAGAAATTTTGTCCCCTAGCCTCACACACAATTTTTATTACTGTGTTTATTATTTTTTCTCTTCTGATTATAGAAAATTCTTCCTTTGCCAAAAAAATTAATTACCTTCATTATTTAACTAGCATTCAGGAGGTCTCAGCATGACAGTTATTTAAAATAGAAATCCTTTGTTGTCAGTACACTGGTAGTTAACTGACCGTATTTTCATATTAAGATTCTTGTTCAGCATATAGCATTTTCCTTTTTTCTGAGTTCTGCATTTCTCTATGGGAGCTGCTGGCTGCTGAGCAATTTTGAAAATATGGTCATCTGTTAGGGAGAGTCAAAACTTCAGAAGCATGCGTATATAATAAGGCTACTGAGCTTTTTTGAAAAAGTGACTTTATATAAAATTTGAATAACCGTAACAGTGGTTATTCTTCTCATATGTTTTCCATTTTATTTAGAATCTGTACATCTACGCTTCTGGTTATGGAATGTTATTTGATAATAAAATTCTGCTCTAAGTTACATTTATCTAAGAAAACTTGAAGCGAAACTTTGGTCTATTACATGCCAGTTATAGTCCTAAACAGAGAATATTGATACACTGAGCAGTGGTAGGGCAAGAAATTTATCCAACCTATCAGAATCTTTTTAGCGAATGCAGTTATTATTTGCCGTGAGTTACTAATAATTTTCATGAAGTGTCATCCTGAAATCCTGAACCTTTGTTGCATGTGTAGAAACAGATTCTAGAGAATGCTGGGATACAAGAATTTGATGTTGCCATTAAAAGATCCAGGAACGTGGAGGGATAAAGAACCAGTGCAACACAAATAAGGTAAAATGCTGGGGTGCATTTGCTTCATCTTTTAGCCTTACCAAGGCATATTCTTGTATGATGTGCTAATTCCATCTAAACTCAAAGATTATAGTAGTAATTGTGAAAGTAACTGCTTAATTGAGATTTGGTTCGAGATTTTTGTTTACTTGTTTTTTGTTGTTTGTTTGTTTTTTTTTCTAAACAGATTTTAAGTGCAGTCCATTGAACATTTAAACGTTCTTGAGGTCAAGTTGAAGGCAACTCAATAAAAAGATTTAGAATAAATAAACCTGAATGGCTACTATCAAGTGTAGGGTTGTTATGTAACAGGAAATGCCTATATAAAGTGTCAGTTTGCTGTATGTCTTCCATAGACTTATTATATACTTGTATTGTGAACATGTGTGAGATGTGAATATTCACAAGTGCATTTGAAGTTTCTATTCTCTGTAAGGTGCCAGATGTCTGGAGGAGTATAAATATAGAATAAAATTTACAGAGAATAAAGTGAAACGAAACAGGTTAAAAATGATAACCTGTTTATGCAGCTTGCTTTTTCTCTCTGCCCCCTCATGTTGAACCATAAAATCTTCTATTTCAAATAATATTTTTTATTTGCTAGTTTTCAGTTTTTCAATTATTATGTATTTGGCTCTGAAACCTATTAATTTTGAGTGGCTAGTAGCAAAAAGTAACCAGGTGGTTACTTATGTTGTTTAGTAGTATTAACCTTTTACTATCTATTTATTAATCTAAATAAATCTATATATCTAAATAAAGAAATATCTAAATAAAATTTATTAATCTAAATTTTTTTTAGAAGCTCTGCGTGCATCTTCCAGCAAGAGCTCCAGACCCTGAGTCTCTACTTATTTTAAGCATATAAAACCAAACTGAGAATTGAAAAAGAGGAAGTAATTTGTCTTATCTCTTCACTGTGCTTTAAAACACCATGCATATAAATAACAGCTGCAAATCGCAATCTCTTCTTCCAACTCCCTGTAGTTTACAATGACTTGCATAGACTTCTAAAATTTATACCAGCTTGTGAATCACTGTAAGGTTCTATCCAGAGCATTTTGAAGAATCAGAGGAATTTCAAGTAGGAAACCATCTCTTCTTTCCTCAACAGTTTAGGTCCTGGGATTATTCTGAATTGTTTTCGACAAAAGAGAGACTGTTTTCTGAGCAAAAATGCATTTAGCTTTTAGGAATTTAATAGCTTCAAAATAAGAAATCTCAGTTGCAGTTTTCCTTCAGATTTATCTTTTCATGTTTGTGGGTCCAATTTCTTTCACAGGAAGACTTAAAATGTTAAGGTTCTAGGCTTCCTAATAGCTACACGTATGCTGCCCAATTTAAGATTTTGGTTATGAACATGGCTTGATGCAACTGTGGCCCTCAAAAGAGTTGTGAAAACAGTAGTCATTTAAGTGCTAAAAAAAAAAAAAAAGCCTTCCCATTTGTTTGTACAGCAACTCATTCCAAAATCTTAAAATTCTCTTTGCTTTATATACAGTTTTCATGAACAGCATATTTGAACATTATATTATGTCATTATATATATTACTTCATCTTTTTCTCTTACTAATTTTCCTATGAATGCTATCTTATTTCAGTCAGGAAGTGTAGACATGAGGTTGAATCCAACATTAATCTAAAAGCTATTTTGTCAGTGATCCAGCAGGTCGTACAAAGATGATCGATAGGTTTTTTTTGGTTTTGTTCGTTTGTTTGTTTTTTTCCAAAACATTGGAGTATGACAGGACTGTACCATGGGGTGTCTCCAAAACACAGTTTCCCAAAGGTATTCATTCTGATCTTACTCGGTCAGCTTGGCAGTTGGTAGGAGCTTACGCCCTATCCTTTTTATTTTTATTTCTTGACCAGCTAGTTGATAACTATCTCCATGATACAGTACAGAATGTAACACTAGCATGTAAGAAAAGCATGTCTAATGCAAAAAAATAATAAAAGGTACTCTGCTATCCGCAAAGGCAAAACCTGATGTAAATCCAATGTTACACCAAAAGTTTATTAGAAAAACCTGACAAATAGGAAATTCTAGTAAGTTCTACCATTATGTGAACTGAGAAACTAAAATAAAAGTTTCAGATCAAGTGCTGAGAAGAGACTTGTTTATTAATATGTTTGTCTTGCATCTGTTTCCAACAAAAAAAATAGACAAATTGATATAAATTAATTTCAGCTGCAGTGGTATTGCCTTTGGAAGGTGTTAATAAAATATATTCTAGATTGAAGGTCCATAAAGATACTATTGTTAAACTGCACTTTGAAAAGCTACTCATAAGTAGGAAAGAACAGAAATTTCTATTCCATTTGTAATCTTTACTCTGGATTCCAGATCAAGTGCTTATATAAATATGAGAATTAGGTATAACAAGTATTAACAATTTAGCTTAGCTGTACTCTGCTTTTCAACAGTAGTATACTGAACAATTTTGGATGTTTCTGAACTATCTGAAATATTTTAATGGTACGTGTTCTTTTGTTATAATAGATGAGGCATACAGATGTAAGTAAGGTTCACTTCTTGGATTCAAATTGTAATTTTAACTCATATAACAGTTAGCCGTTAATACGTACAGTCTCGAGCTGCATGTTTGCAATTAAAAATGTTTTATTTGTTTGAAAGAGAATCCTCATGGCACTCATTTAGAATCAGAGAATCATTTAGGTTGGAAAAGACCTTCAAGATAGTCAAGTCCAACTGTCAAAAGAAGAGATTAAAATTTTTAAATTTAAGAGATTAAATTTCTGCGTTAGTTATAGCTGCAGGTGAAACCTCCCTGTAGCATTTTGCTAGGTAATTCTCTAGTTGTAATTTTTGTTCCGTTGTCCATAATTATTTCAATTTTTTGTTCCAGTTGAAAAAACAACTACACCAAAGGCAGCGTTGCTCTGTGGAGTTGAATCATGTGACTGAGAGCTGAGAATATACACTATTTAAACTGAGTTCTTTCTCTAGTTTGCTATCTAGTAGTCAGTAAGTTTTTTTAAAGTAAGTCAAACCAATACAGTTACGTATTGTGACATTATTGTGGCAGAGGACACAGAGTTAGAGAACTTCAGTTTGTAAGTCCTGTTGCCGCTGCCCTGTTGCCACTTAAATGTGGGAAATGCACAGAGATGTTTAGCATGGGCATATGTCAGATCCGTGCATATAAGCAAAATCTTAAGTATTGAGGGAAATTTACTATGAAATCTTACACTCTTAGGACTCTGGGAAGGATTTCCTTATCGCTCTAAACAACTACCTTAGAGGAGGCTGTAGCAAGGTGGGGGTCGGTCTGTTCTCCCAGGCAACAAGCTGTAATACAAGAGGAAATGGCCTTAACTTGCGTCAGGGGAGGTTTCGTTTGAATATTAGGAAAAATATCTTCACTGAAAGGGCTGTGAAGCACTGGAACAGGCTGCCCAGGGAAGTAGTTGTGTCACCATCCCTGGAGGTATTCAAAAGACATGTAGATGTGGTGCTTAGGAACATGGTTCCTAAGACTTGGCAGTGCTAGGTTAGCGGTTGGACTAGATGATCTTAGAGGTCTTTTCCAACCTAAATGATTCTATAATTCTATGAATTTCAGGTGTAGTAGTCTTGCAGTTAGAGATCTAATTTCTGCTAATGGCACACTTGAGATACACGCTTGACGATAATAGTGTGTGCATTTCCATTGGTTATGTTAATATTATTTATTACTTAGCTGATGGATTCTAAAACTCAGATACCAGGAGAGTCAAACTGACAGGAACTGAAATTTATTTGTGAGGTTACATTTTAGCACATCAGAGTGGTTTGAGTTGTATGGCCAGTGCAATTAGTATCTCAAAAATGTCATGCTGTCAGATCCATTGATTGTTCAAGAGGCACTTGGATGTTGCAAGGTTTGCAGCTTTATCATTACAGGACTTTTTGTTTATTTCTATTGTGATTCTATAAAAAGTTTTAAAACCTGTATTTTATGTCCTTTATTCAAACTAGGTGACTGCTCTCAGTATGCATAATGATTTTGGCTTAACTGTGATAGTTCAGAAGACTGCGCTGCAGTATTCTGTCAGCTGGGAAGTTATGACTGAGCTGTCCTTGGGACAGCTCTGGTATCCCCCAAAATAACTGAGCTTTTCGGACAAAGTGACTTCCAAGAGCTGTTGGTGATGTTGTATACATCTGTAAATAAACATTGTATTTAGGTCTCCAGACCTATTAGTCACATACCCTTCAGGAAAAACTTCCCCACTATCAAATCCTTAATGGGAATTAAGATGCTTTGTAATACACCTGGATAAATTACAATTAAAAAAAAATATTTTTAGAGGATGAAAGCAATATGCGTGAAAATGGTAATCATTAGGAACTTCAGAAAAAAGGAAGTTCCCTTTTAGAATGAGATGTAGTGACTTCAAGACATCTTGCAGGATTATCAGATTGCATTTAATACATTGTGTTCAAGTATTGTCTGCTGTTTGTTTCCTCCTTATACTTTACAAAAAGAGAGATACATTAAATATAGTTTTGTTTATTTAAAAGAAAAAAGATTACTTGCCTTGAAATGCCTTGTGTTTTCTCAGAAACATTATTGACTTTTAGCAAGGGAAAAAATATTGACTGTAAACCTGTAATTCTGAGAGAAATTTTCATTCCAACTGAAGCTGAACTATGGTATCATTTGTGGAACAAGGGCGAAGTTTCAAAAAGCTTGTGCCTGTAAGAGCCGATTGGTGATTGAAAAACATACCAGAAAGGAGTAAGTTGGTCTAATATCAGTCAAACAGGTAGTGGGGCCACCAGATTAGGCTCTCAGAAAAAAATAAATCTGTGCTTTGGCAGATGAAAATGTATACCAAACACAATGGACTGGGTGTGTAAGCATTCCAGTTCCTTGACAGTCCTTTTGGAATTAGCATATCTGTAGTGCAGGCTTCTGAAAGAACTTTAACAACAATGAGATCAGGCCAGAGAGCTGAGCTCTGAACATCTCAACTGCAGAAACAGAGTAAAATGTGTTTATACAGTAGTCATAAGATCTCATTATTAATCTTAATTTAAAAACAAAAAAAACCAAACAAACAAAACACAAAACACACATTTTCAATCATCTTGTCAATTTATGAGGAGCCATTACATTACCTGCCATGTTTCAAAACACATTGTGTTACTATTACGGGACAGATGTTATATAGCTATATGCATCTGTATCTGTTTGACATACTAGACTTCCTTTGTAAACCTGGGCAAATAGTTTAATTGTATTAGGTCTCAGTTCTTCATCTGCAAATTAGTATTATATTGCTTGCATTGTTCGTTTACCTTTCTGTGGAGTCTCAGAACTCTGGAATAGTGCCCATCTGTATGTATGAAAAATGATTAATGCAGTAATTCAGTATCTTGTTACTTGTGTAACTTAAGTGCTAGAGAGAATTCTTTTCCGGTCATTTCTGAAGTACTGAACAGAGTTCCTGTCTGGGGAGAGCAGGATCTTTTCTCCACACCTTTTTCTTAGTCTCCAGGCACCTGCCAATTCCATATTCTTTCCACTTAGTGAACAAGATGTATTAGGGAGGCCAGTGGAAACCAGCACTACTTATTGCTGGTTTGGAGTATCAGATGAATGAAATGAGGAATAGCCCTTGCCTTCTCAGGAGAATGGTGATAATGCTACGTGAATGAGTCAAGGAAGATGGAACTACCAGAATATGAGAGATTCCTGTTTGAGAGACCGTTCAAAGGTGGATATTATGTAGTGGATGAGAAAAGAAAACATAGGTTTAGCTGTATAGCAGTTGTGAAAAGCAAACAAACCAACCTTGTAGTCTGTGAACATCTGCTTGCTAAATGAAGCAGAGCTCCTGCATAAAATGTAGATGTGAGTATGTAAATAAAGAATGAATTCTAATAATGGATTTATAAGAGGTTATAATTAGGGTTGCGCAGTCTGAGTTGTGGGAGTGGCTTACTTTTGAATTTGAAGTGACAAAATTAATGTAGAATTCTAACTTACAAATTTATAGTCTGATTCTTCTAAAGGCATATTTCTGGATCTCAGCTTAGAGGGAACTTCCAAATCCAGTGTTATGATATTGTTTTGCTGATGTGTATTATGTGTGTCCAATAGACAAAAATCAGTAGCTGGTTCTACCATATTTCATCACAAATGACTTTTTCTACACTGCTCATAGAGGTGCTCCTTTAAGTTCTTGCCACTACATTGCAGTGAGCCCCACCAATGTCATTTGACTATTCAGCACAATTGAAATTTTCAGGATTTGCATTTTTCCTACTGATTTACATATAGTTTGTCGTCTCTATTACTTAATAGTTATGATATCTTGATCTGTCACACTTATCACCCTCTCATACCTGTATTCTGTACAGGTTGCTGAAGCCCTTCAAAGTCTTCCCATCGTCTCTATATTCTTCATTTTTTGAATGAAAAGACTGACTATAATCTATAGCCAGAGTACACATAGTATATAAAGATAGCATTGATAGTACTCTTATGTTTACTTTCATTTCTTTAGTATATATGTATTTATGCATACATGCACAAAAACATATTGCAGAGGGACAGACTTGCTTCTTAAATGTCTCAAGGCGGACTATGGATTGTTTGTTGGTTTCCAGAACCAAAATTCACTGTGGTCTTTGAGAGCCTAAATGGAGGCATCTGTAAGAGTTCAAGGAGCTTCTGTTCAGCATATAATAAGGAAGAGTTTAGAAGCCTAGGGCTAAAATTCTGGAACATTTGGAGCTTAGTGAGTCACCTAGGAGTCTTATTGGTGGAGTACTTTTCCTATATGGGAAATAGTAGTTTTCAAATTAGGGCCTACTACTCTTCATGTGGTAAGGTAGGTTTTTGCATTTGGAAATACAACATGAATTTTTAAGACATTATAAAGAAACTAAACGGTTCAACAATAAAAATTTCTGAGCACTGTGGAACATTTCTGGAAACTAAGTGATGA
>VXAL01008114.1:504893-530128 GCA_013399475.1 Chauna torquata | reverse complement strand
CCATTCTATGATTCTGTGATCTGCATTTTTAGAAGGAAAAAATGGAAATTCACTTGTCTTTATTCCAAAATTGAATTCTCATTTTTCAAAAGTCTTTTTCAAATAAAATCTGCAATTCTGAATTTATAGCAAGTATATCCCAACATCCACTCTTATAGACTTGCAAGTAAATATATTTTGTGGACTGAGGTGCGAAGGCTCAGTGAATTGAACCTTTGCCTACAATGACATCAGGCGGTTGCAAAGAGATTCTAGGTGCAGTGTCAGAAGTGGAAGTACAAGCCAAAAGCTTTGGCTCCATCTCTAGAGATCTAGACACGGCAATATTTCATTTGTAGGATGGAATACACAGAAAAGAAAATAATATACCTGTCTTCTACAATGAAGTCATTTTGATGGATGACTAAACAGGTTGAGTCTCCAAAATACATCAAGATTCAGGGTGATGTTCATTTGGTTTTGTTTTTAATATGCTCCTTTTGAGTCATATTTTGTTCATTGAGCTTCAGATGAAGTATGCTATACTCTGCAGATTTCCAAACTTAGAACATATGCTAGTGTTATGCACACCACAAAAAAATGCCGCCTGTTCAACTTAATATCTCTTCCCGCACATGCATGCAGATGGAAGCAGCTGCTGCCACTAAATGAACATCACAGAGCCAAAACGCATTTGAGAAACTCTGCTCCATTCCCTAGGCAGAATATTCTCTCATGGACTTCAGCAAAGCTAGGCAGGATAGAAAGTAAATTCAAGTAGTGAGGTGTTTTGCTGTCCCCTTCTGCTCCCCTCCATAAGCTCTGAAAAGATACTCATACAGCTTTAAGAAATTAAGACTTACGATTTTGCATTGCTTAACAATTATGGGAGAAAGTGATGTTTGTGTAAGTGCACACTGTTTTATAGCACAGCACTAACAAAAAGTAGGCTTCTTGCAATGAACCAATGGACAATGCAATTTGCCAATCGGGTCACTACAAGAGTAAATGAAAAGAGTCCTGTCTGCAACACTGGCTAATATTGAAAGAACAAGGAGGTGAAAGGATGAGGTAATGGAAACAGGGAAAGCAGTTTATCACTCCTCTCTCTCCCCCCCCTTCCCGTTGTAGAGGGACTTTCATCTGAGCAGGCAGGAACAGTAGAAGACTATGCTCCTGCTCATGACCTTTATTTGAAAAAGTGCAGTACAAAGTGTCAGGAAGTAACAGAAAAGCTGGGAGCGGGGCGGGGGGGGGGCCGTGCTGGAACGAAGAAGTCTGGCATTCCAACATTCCCACTCCCAGTTTAAAACTGGAAGGCAGACCTATTGCTATTTCACAGTCTGCTGATTTGTTCTACTTTCCAAGAACGCTTAAGAAGTTTTAAGCTCAATCTCTGTTTAATGTCTCAGGTTAACCACGTTAAAATTTTGTTTCTGGAATCCAATGTCATCAATGGCAGCAGTGGACCTTTTAAAGTGAACATTTCATAAGAAAAAGAAAACTAAGAGTCTTTGCTTTAGAAGATGAGCCAGAAGTCCTTTTCCTTTGATGATTTTAGAGACAGGTTAGTCTTGCATGTTTTATACATAGGTGCATGTATATTCAGAGAAATTACAAATAAATCAGTACACAGTTTACATACTTCTCTCCAACATTTATCAAATTATGAGAAACTATTAGCAATGGTATTGAAGCACACTTATTTATGGATTAGAAAAAGTATTGCTCCTCTCTAGCTCATGAAGTAATGAAGCTAACTACAATATCATATACAACCATATGCATTTCCATTTGTGCAATGGAAACACAGGAACAATTGTACTGAATCAACCCACAAGATAATGGATTTCTCACAGTCTTCAGTGATGACAAAATATCTGATTCTTCAGAGAAAAGCATACAACTACCACAGGACGGACAGTTTCCCTGTGGGAAGTGTTTTCCCCAGTCCTTTTAAGTCATTTCAGCCATTAGTTCCTAATGTACTTTTTTTTTTTTTGACTGTTTGAGAAGTTTCACATTCAGAGTCCATGTTTTTTTTGTTGTTTTGTTTTTTGAAGTCTCAGATATGGCAGAGGCCCTACTTCTATTAACATCAATTTTGCAACCATATAGCCGAGTTTTCCAATGTCCAAACA
Organism: Chauna torquata; assembly: GCA_013399475.1. NCBI lineage: Eukaryota > Metazoa > Chordata > Aves > Anseriformes > Anhimidae > Chauna > Chauna torquata. The sequence goes on along the minus strand of VXAL01008114.1, from coordinate 528,008 downwards.
AATCATGCCACTTATAATCTCATACTTCCAAGAACTACAATTTCCACTTTATAAAGTAAACTTGTAGAAATAGTTGGTGTTAGAAGACTATTTTCCCCATTGTAGTACTGTTTTGTAATTAAATGAAGACCTCTGCTGTACATGAAGAACAGTTATACCAACACAGATGAATGCAAACAGTCATGCTTTTGTTCTTCCTAAGCTCTCAGTGGCGAGACAAACCTTTCTGGTGCTTCTGCAGAAAGGAAAAGCTGCAAAAACATCAGTTTCCATAACACAATAACCAGTGAAATGAAGAAGAGACATCATTACAGGGACAACACTTCAATAACTGTCGTGAAATATTTCCCTCCTATATCTCCAAGCAATACATACCATTTTGAAGCTCCGCATTATTGTGTGCCCCCAGAGTTTGTATCAGAACTCACTTCACAGAACCGCAGAATTATGAAGTGGTTTGAGGTACCACTAGCTGAATGCAGGAGATTGTCTAGCAGACCCACACCGCTCAAAGCAGGGTCAACTCTAACAGGCTGCTCAGGGCACTGCCCAGTCAAGTTTTGATTATCTCCTAGGGTGAAAACTTCACGCCCTCTCTGAGTAACCTGTTCCAGTACTCAATCACATGCACAGTAATCAAGTTTTTCTTTCATTTAAATTGAGTTTCCTGTATTTCCATTTGTGCCTGTTGCCTCTTGTCCTTTCACTGGGCTGGGATGAAAGCAGCAGGAGAGCCACAAATGAAAACTGCTATGCTGAAAGAGCTGCCAGGCACAGAAAGTTGCCAGGCCAGTGAGAGAAGATCTTGAGGTACTACTATACTGTTTTGCTTAGAAATGTAGAAGGGAACTATTTCTAGCCTGCTATTCAGGCACTGTCTGTTTAAATATGTTTTGTCTTCATTTTAGTGGGTACTGAGAACATGGAAGCACAAAAGCACACATGCAAATTTTATATCCAAATGTTACTGCATGCTCTGTCACCTAAAAAAAAATGTATGTTTTCCATTTCTATAACCATGCCAGTATCTTCACCCAGACAGCTGTATTTTTCCTTTGCCAAATGAAAAACAGTTTAATTCTAAACTTCAAGTAAATGCTCCTACACTCAACTCCAGACTTTACTCCATTACTTATCCAAGCAATGAATCAAACAGAAGGGGAAAAAAAGAAAACAAATCCATGAATCACCCAAATTTGGTTGCCCTTGGAAGCAAACCATGTTTATGTTAGGCACTGGTGCAACCTTAAAGGCACACCCTGCCCTGCTACAGAACCTCACCTGCCAGAGCTTCCACTGAATTTCCATCCCACCCACCAACGGACAAGGATATTCACCAAGTTTTCACCTCTGCAGTAAGACACACTTATGTCTGCACTATATTTAAAATTTTAAGTTGTTCTACTTGCTTTGTAACTAAGTCATTACCTGATCATATATAACAATTTAAAGAAAAATAACAGAAACAAAAGATTCAGTAAAACTAACCCTTTATTTACATATTGCCTTTTTAAATCCTCTTCGATCAACTTCTCCACTTCCAGTTCTTTACATACACAAATGTCTCATTTGAATAGCTCTTAGAGAGTCAATAATCGTACTGGTAAAAAGCAACTGCCACCTGAGACCTCTTCATCTTTGTTCTCAATTGATTCCTCAGGTCCTTCTCTCAAAACAAAGTTCTTATCAGTGTTGCAGCTTCATTCTTCAAGCCTCTGCTTTTAATCTTCTCTCTTGAATCAACAAGCTGACTTTTTCCGAATCACAGAATTTCCATCTAACCTCCATTCTAACTCTCCCTAGTAAAACTGCACTTTTGCCATTCTGATTATGATACTTCCTTAGAAGGCAAGAGGGAAAAAAATCTGTATCATAAGACACTAAAGCTACAGAAATTTACTGTGAAAAGAAATGGAGTATGCCACGATAAAAACTAGATGAGAGTAAGTGCACAAAGAAGTTACTCAAAATGGGGAATTTCAGTCCTCATTGTCTCAAAAAGTTAAAACTCACACATTCATAAGAATATATTCCCATCTTACTTCATATCCCCCTCAGTTGCCTGTATCTCATGCATTTGCATACAGTACCTCTGTTTTCTTCCCCACACCTCATAATCCTATGAGCAGGGTGCAGCTGGATGAAGCCACCAAGCTGTGCTTGGCATGTGGAAATCACAAAGCAGGAGAAAGAGCTCAACACCTTATTACAGCCAGATGTTGTTGCTCTTACTGGAGCTCCATGCTCAAGAGTCATTAGAAAGTATACTGCTCCCAGTTGCAGCCCAACAGTGGAGAGAAATAAAACAGAAGTAAAGCAAGTTGTCTGCTAATAAAAGAACATTCTATAAAATCTAAATTTGGCACCTTGATATCTTTGAAATCAGTCTTTAGAATTCACTGCCACATGATGCTAAACACGGAATACAGCAAGAATTAGTGCACCGCAAATTTTTTATGGTTCACAAGAACATTTAGCTGCTCATACTGTTAATGCCAACACAGAGACTATTGGAAGAGAGATAAAAATCTGATATTTAAGATGTTAAGTTCTTTATGTCTCTGGCTCAGCCTGTAACAAATAACTTCACCCTCCCTAAGGTGACTAGATTCCTTAGGATAAGATTCCAACTCCATTCCTGCCCCACCAGCCCTGCTGCCCTTCCTCCCCTGAACTAAGCTGCTTCTATTGGCAAAGACCACAGATCATTCCTTCACCCCTCACATGCGCTTCCTAGGTTATATTTCTCCCTGGTTGGCAAGCTTGAACTGATTTGAAGGTGGATCTGACACGTGCCAGAGCTGGTGCGGAGACAAAGCTATCACACACTGACTGCTGAATGTGCTACTTCATCCCCACAACAGTAAGAGCTTAACTGCTTGCTGAAATATTCGTCTTAACACCGTCTTTGAACAGGACATTTTAAAGGTGCAAGTCCTTCATTTATTACTCAGGAAGCTTGGATGACTAGTACTATCTAGGTACTTAACCTCTCAAACAGCTAAATTTAACCAGGATAAGCACTCTACTAAGCCACTAAGGCATAACTGCCCCAACAAACAGATCCTCCCAAGCACCCAGCACAACATCTCCTGCAGCCACTGAAGCTTCTGGCAGTGGCTGATGCCAGACACTGCCTAGCAAGCAGCCAGACAGAACAGGCTGAATTCAACAGTCATTTCTGTATTCTTTAAATGCCTCTCTCTATTAAGGATGCATCTTATTTTCTCTCACTACTTCCCCTCAGACATCCATATACTTCCTTTGTTCTTCCTAAACTTACTTTTTTGGTATAAAGTAATAATACCAATAAATTGGTATATATAAAGGGGTACTGGACATCCCTCCCCTTTATTAATAAACCTCTTCACACCCTAGGGTAGATTTGATGTTTCTTTTTATGTTAGTACCAGCACCAAGTTAATATTTACTTTTATTACCAAGATTACGGTGCTGCCAAGCAGTAATAAATATAACTAAATATTCTCAAAAAATTAAGTTCTAAACTTAATCTCTTAGAAATAATGTATTTTAAAAATTCTCTAATGACCATTTGAATGGAGGAAGTTATAAAAATGAAATCTGGCTGAAGCAGTTTCAAAGCACCATTTTATACATAAGTTTCCAGCATTTCATGATCACAAAGTGAAGTTCTTCCTTACACTGAATTATGAAAAACTATCCAATCCTTCAGTATTCAGATTTTTCTCACGTGCTGAACAACATGCAACTAATACTGCCAAAAATCTCCAGCTCTGGCAAAGTACCTCCAAATTAACCTCAGTAGGTAATTTGACCACAAGATCATAACAGAGGTCAAGATTTTCACTATTATGTGGCCTAGCTAAAAGAACTGAAATAAATATGCATATTTATTAGATTTCTAACCTGTAGCTAAAGGTACTAAATACATGTGCGTCTGCATCTGCTCCATTATTTCCATGCACAGAACATGAAGGTGCAAGTACGCAATGTTTTCAGTGCCGCATGCACAAGAAAGAGGCCGTTTAATTCAGTTTCAGAATTGCAGCTATTCCTTATAAGCTTTAACAGAGGGGATAATTCAGCTAGAGCATCAAAATAGTGAAGCCACAAAACAAACATGCATCCCAGAGACAGAATATGGAGGAAAAGGAAGAGCATGCTGACTTTCAGACTCTTGCCAGAAGAGCAAAAACTCACGCCTTCCACGACATGTTTCCAAGTTTCCTCTTAAACAATAGAGGACCACTTTACTACTTTGCACAAAGTTTGTTGTAAAATGCTATACTTCTGTTCAAAACTTACTAAAAGAAGTTACAGAATCCTTAGAAAGCCAGTGTATATTGTATATACAATATATACACAATGTATAGAGTATTTCTAACACTGTAAATTGAAATAATAGAACAGAGATGCTGTTATTATTTTGTTTTAAGAGATCCTACAATAAGTTGACTTAAGTTCAGCTTGGCTATACCTATTCTACATTACAACTAAAAGGTGAATATATACAAATCAAGTATTAACACATCATCTGCAAAATCAGGATGAAAATCCTGACTTCCAGCCACTCTCAACTGCTTGTTTATGATAGGTGGCTTTTTGCTGGAACACTTTTAGTCCATTACAACTAAATCATTTCATTATGGTTATTTTGTGTAGATGGATCCATCAAAGTCTGCATCTGTTCAGACAGACAATTTATTAATTCCATCCGATTAGTTTTTGTTGTTGTTCTGGCTAGTTTGCCCTAGCTATCAGTTTCTAATGGCCTACATGAAGTAAGCTGGTCTTTTTCTAATTGCCAGTTAACCCCAAATAACATACAAGAAAAAAGCCACAAGCAAAAACTAAGATTACTCTGGTAAACACCACCATTGGCACCCTGTGTCAAACACAGGGATCTATCTAATTCTGACCTGATTAAGCAAGCCCTGGACACCCATGACTGAATCCTGAAACATTGTGGGTGAATAACAACTCCAAAAGATTTTCATCATGGGACATTATGTCTACAGCATAACACAGAATAATCAGTCTTTACCTTACAACAACTTAATCTCCAGCTTCTCCCATGAATGTAAAGCTACAGATTAATATTTTATTTGTCAAAGACCAAGTCTGCATGCTATTTTTTTAAATCAGATTTTATTACCATCCTGTCTCAAGATCAGCTTAAATATTCTTCTCAAAACTATTTTTGAAAGAACTAAAGCTACTTACAGGATCTAATTTCCATTAGAAGCAGGATCCCGTTTTGTACATTTGATTTAAGATACTAAAAATCCATCCAAAAAGCACACAAACTTCCTGGTTAGGTTTGTTTTGTTTTTAATTAAAGTATTAAAGCTTAAAATTGTATATCTTTTTCAAAGAACTGAAACAGCTCTTTAACAAAGCAGCAGCCTGTATTACAGCATGAATATCATCACTGTCTCCTTTTAGTAAACAGTTTCATTTCACCAGTGCAAGTTTTACTGTAACTATTTGTCCATTCTCAAAGTTTTCCTGTTCGGCAACACTATGGAAATCCAGCCTCCTGCTTTGAAACAGCTTTGAAAAACTGGCATATGGCCAACTTACAACTGATACAACAGTTTAAATACCTTCCCAGCAAAGTTGCACAAACTTCAAAATACTCTGGGATCAGTTATTAGTGTTTTAACTGAAACAAAAACATTTTAATGAAAACCAAATGTCTAAATTTATTTTAGCTAGCTTAACGGTCCAGGAACTTTGCTCAAGAGAGAGGTCTGAACCAATCCTCATTTACCCAGCTGAATAGATTAGTCACAACATTGTACAGAGATATGGATAATACTTTGGAAAGATTTAATTATAAGAGTGTTTCACCCACGGATTTAATTAAGGAGGCCCAATTAATCGTATCAATTTGATTCTTCTCTACAGTCTTCGATTACAGTGCATCTGAAACTGCATTTTAGCTGCAAGTTTACAAGGTTTCATTTGCAAACGGATTCAAGACCCAAAGCTAATGCTACTCTACTGGATAAGCTATTGCAAATTGGATGGCTTTATCTGTCCAAATAAGGTACAGAATAACAGATTCTGCCTGAAATTTAAGCTTTCCCAAAGTGTTTGCCTGCAAAACATCAAAAGATTTCACTGCATTATGTAAGCGCGTCTCTGTGTTAATATACATGACATATAAAACAAACAGGAATATTCTGGGTGGGAAACACCACAAAATGAAATGCTTCATACAAACAACGTCTTTCACCCCAGTGTCATGACATTCTGCTGGTAGTTTAATCTATACCCTCTACAGTTAGGACAGCAAGTTGTTGTTTTTAGTATAGGCTTTGCAATCTATAGTGAACTGATGCTTCAGCAACATTTTTCCCCCAAAATTCACTTTAGAATGCTTTATACATAATTCTCTCCAGAACAAACAACACCAAAATTGTTAAAAACAAAATCAACATATGCTGACAAATATTTTTTTTAAATTTTGAAAACAAAAGTTTTCAACAACAGCACTATTGACTATCATCTGCATCTCCAGATATTTACAACATGAACCACCTGTTTCTAACTAGCATTCAAACCCTTCAACCACACAATTAGTGACAGTTGCTAAAAAGGCTAAAATATCAGGAAAAAGAAATAAAAGTTTAACAGCTATGTAGAATTGAGGCAAGCCAGAGTTTCTTGCTAAAAATGAGGCATTATAATGCATACAATAATTTCAACTATTCACATTTCAGTGTTCTCTTCAAGACTACTATAATCCAGAAGTTAGTAGTTTCTTTGTGAACAGGAATGCTAGAGTTCACAGAATCGTCTAGGTTGGAAGAGACCTCCAAGATCATCTAGTCTAACCTCTGTCCTAACACTAACAAGACCTCCACTAAACCATATCACTAAGGGCTACATCTAAACGTCTTTTAAAGACCTCCAGGGATGGCGACTCAACCACTTCCCTGGGCAGCCCATTCCAATGCCTAACAACCCTTACTGTAAAGACGTTCTTCCTAATATCCAACCTAAACCTCCCCTGGTGCAACTTTAGCCCATTCCCCCTCGTCCTGTCACCAGGCACGTGGGGGAATAGACCAACCCCCACCTCTCTACAGCCTCCTTTAAGGTACCTATAGAGAGCGATGAGGTCTCCCCTGAGCCTCCTCTTCTCCAGGCTAAACAACCCCAGCTCCCTCTGTTGGTGTATAACAACTCATCCTAGGTCTGCAGAGTGAACAAGCAGCCTGTGTCTGTTCTGTGTCAGCTCTGTGTCCAGAGCTGTACATACTTAAATCCCTAGAAGGGACTTTCCAATAGTCATCCCTAACACATACATCCATACTTACTATTTATCCAGGAACATATAACAAACACTTAGAACACCTAAAAAAAACTAAGCAGATATCCTACTTGAGAGGCAATACCTAGCACACAAATTGCAACCCAAAAAGAAAAGTTTAGACGCAGTCATTTGAAAAGCAATTGTTTATTCCCTAGAACATGTAAAAACATCTAGCAAGAAATAAAAGATTATACAGCATTGAACATCAAGGAAGTAGGCCTTATAACATCAATTCTAAACAAATTGCCACTTCACTTGAAAGTTCAAAGTTTTTACTTATGAACATTGACATTCTCACCATACTTTCAAGTGTGTAGAACTACCTGTATAGGAGTCCTTCTTTCTAGCACATCAAGACATTAAAATAAGCATTAAAAAGTTTCTCTTTTCAGAGGGAGTCGCATATCATCACCTGCTTACAGAAATTCAATTTTGTCTATTTTAGAGGTTTGTGGGTTTTATTTTTCCAGAAATTAGAACATGAAATTCTAGTACTAATTGGATGAAATGATTTTATGTTAATCTTAAAAGGAGGACAAAGGAGTAATACAGCAAAAAGGGAGACTCTAGGTTACTATACTTATGTTTCACAAAAAAACATAAAAGGCATCTGAGGCCTTAGGACTCAGTGCCTTGATCATGACTGAGGATTATAGATGGCCATCACATCAAAAGCAAAGAATTTTCTCAAAATTTCAGTTAAATTGTCTCTGAAAGCAACAGCCAACATGATTAAGTGGCACTGCTATTTAAATGCGAATGAAAAAGTATGGGAAGAACAGTTTCTTAACCCCCTTTCTGTAAATCTACATACCTACTCTTCACCATTTTAAGAAAAAGAATCAAGGCATAATATTTATCTCCCATACAAGAAATAAGTAAATTATATAAGAGAAAAGACTAAACAGTATGAATTCAACCACACCCTTCAAGAAACTAACTATAAAAATACCATTTCTCAGTCTGAATTTTCACAAAACCTGGCAGCCTTACAAAACAGTCACACACATAGCTCTATCCAGCAAAGAGGTTTTGAAGTCTCAGATAGATGCAAAAATGCCTTCATTTATGAAACTGAGCATACCTACATAATTTATTTCAGGCATTCAGCACATAAGATTAATAAGGAGCATCTGGATTAAACAAGCAATACCCCCGGAGATCAACAATAACAGATCTCTGCAACAAAGTCAGAGAGAAGTCTCCCCTGTCAAGTACTGCTTGCACAAAGTAGCATAGAAGTGCAAATCCTGGCCTTCCAGAAGGCTGCCACATCCTGACTCCACAGACAGGGAACTTGCGCCAGGAGTTTTAAACCTAGCCTATTGTTTGGGACCAACTTCTCAAAAGCAAATCTACTGAACAGCAATCCATGTTCGTCCCCCTCCTGTAGGAAAGTAATCATATCCAAAGCAGATTATAAAGAATGAACAACACTGAAAAATTAAGTCTCAAATTCAGAATATTAAGACTGAATTTTATGGCTCATATAAAAAGCTTGTTTCTCACACAAGATAGGAAATCATTTGTGAACACAATGTGAGGGGGAAAAAAAAGGGTAAGTATTAAGTCTTCCCCAGTGAAGCAGAACCTAATACTTCCCACAGATTTGGCATTCTCACTCTACAGCTTTATCTACTTCTGCAGTTGCTTCAAAATATACATCATATCACTTGAGCTGTTCTGCAACAGTAATATGGAGACAAGTACAGCTTAAGAACAGAGTGGCTGCTCAACTTCCTTCATAGCCACACATTTACAGAAGCTGTCATCCCTTTGGAGTAAGAAACAAACATTGAGTTGGTATTCATATTTTCTCCCTGATTCTTTGCATCTGAGACCACACGTTAAGGGAAATCTGAAAACATTTAATAGACATTGCTCCATGAATATTCAGGATCTTGATGGCTGGTAGCATTAGCTTTGGAAGCTAGCCAGCTGTCGGGTCTGGCCAAGAGGACTGATGGAAAATGAGGTAATCCAGCAGACGTATGTAGCTTTTTGGGTTTTCTTCCCCTGTCACTTAGCCCAAGTGGCTTTTCTCACTATTTCCAAGCAAGGAAAATAGACATATGGGATGATTAGAAAAAAATATAAAAAGACTTATCTAGAAAACTACTTGGAGAGGAGGCTTGAACTTGAACTGCCATAGCAGCAGACTAACCGAAGAGCATTTAGTCACTGGTGATTAGCAGCAAATAGTTTGGTGTTGTTGAAACACCTAGTATCATGAAATAAGCATGGACTGCACAAAGTATAAATCCCCTATTTTAAAACATCCTGCTGAATTTGCACATTTGGGATGTATGGACTACATCACAGCAAGGGGAGCCATGCATTATCAGGCCTCAAAATGCAAAGACAGAAAGCTGCATTTCTCAGTAATTCCAATAATTACTCTAGCAACTTATTTTAATCCTAGACATGTAATAATCTCTTCCAATTTATATCCACTTGCTTCCCAAAGAAGCAGAATTTTGTACAAGAAAACTGGACTACAGCTTGCCTCACTGCTCTGCGAGATAAAGCTTTCCCCACACACTAGTGACTGGATGTTTGGCTAAGAGGAAGGATCCTACTAAACATGGGAAGTGATTGGTACCCAGCACCGTCCTACACTGGTGACAAAAGATCATGCCCAAGTTTCACCCCCTAAATAAACCTTTCTTTGTGTATAAAGTGGGATGGGACAAAGCCATTGCAACAGTGGAGTTCTGGAATGATAAGTTTATGCTGGCATGCACACAGGACTCCATTTTACCACGAAACTGCTGTTTATTGTTTACTTGCCTCATTAAAATGGTCAACTATGTTTTATGGGGTGGCTTCTTTAATATGTTTTTCTTTATTCATTTCTCGCTTTCCACACGAGGACATTCACCTTTTCACTCTTTTCCACTATGCTGCCTCTTGACTTTTGGCTTCTCCTTCAGCTTCTTCTGACAAGCAAACTATGTGTCCTGTAGGAGTTATTAGCCTTGTCCTTAAGGACTGCAGAGCTTAGAATAAGACATTAGTAGTATTTAGCCTGCTTGTATCCTCACTGTAACAAAGATGGCATTCATTTTCTTCAGCTTTCAAACATGCTTCTCCATGCCTCTTCCAATGTGAACTGGGAGATGAACAAGTTACCATTTGACTTTTGTTCTAATCATGCACTTGTCCTAGTGGTTACTTAACAGCAGGGTCTGGCATGCTGTGCAAGTAGTTTGCATGGGTTTGAAAGTCAGCACACCATCTCTGAATCAAGATTTGAGTGATTGCATGAACACATTCATCTTTGTGATCCTTATTTTAGAAGAGGAGAAAGGTAAAGCAGGAGTTAGGAAGAAGTAAGCAGATGGTTTTCAAGGCAAAGAACAGACTAGAAACATACTTTGAGTGTTGTTACATAAGAAGTCTCTTCCAGGCATTTAATCTATGTATGCAGGAGATTTATGGCTTAATTTTCTTGTCACACCAGCGCTTAGCCAGGCAAAAGTCACCACCCCCCTTTTCCCAGACCACAGGAAATCTTAGGCCTTCTCTTGTTTCATGAAGACGCACAAAATACAGCAGGTTTTGCAGTGGCAATGCTGCGTTCCTTAGTTCCTGGGCTCTACATGTACGTTGTCTACCTATTTAAATGCTAATTGACAAGACCCCAAAGTACTGCAGGGCACACAGTAAGCAGGCTTATTTTACTGCAGAGGGAAAAAAGCAACCTAGAAACACACCTGGACAACTAAAAAGTAGTACAAAATAAAGATATACACATGGACATCTCTGCATTAACTCATTCCAGAGTGAACTTAATTTTTCAAAGTAGACAGAATTTATGTTCACCATCCAGTTAACTCCCAATGAGAACAGCACCACTTGGACACAGAACATTTAATTTGAAAATAGCTAGCATGAACCTTCTCTCCTTCATTCCTCTGTAAACAAACATTAAGATCCTGATATAACCATGGCAACTTGTGCTGTGGAAACCAGACTTCAACATAACCTTTTAAAAAATGATGCCAGTTCTTTCGCATAGAATACACTGAAGGAACTACAAACCCTGTAGGGTGACACTGTAATAATAAATTCAAATGTAAACATCAGTGGAGGTCTAGCTTAAAACCCACACCTGCAGAAAGAAGCCCACAGGGACTTCACTGTGATGCTACCTGTTTTAAAAAGGTATTTCATTGCCCTGAAGACACCACATACCCTCTCAACTCTTCAACACTACTCATTTGTCAAAACTGAATTAAGTCATACCAGCAGGCCCCTCAGTCTCTTAAGAAACCTCGGATTAAAAAAATAGGAAGGCTTTATTGCTATGACACTACAAGTCACATCAGTTTATACTGATACAGCCTCCTCACCAAGAAAGGCTAGGCGATATAATAAAACCAAGATTCCAATAAAATTTAAATTCTGCAAGCTTTCTGTACCCTTATAAATCTTGAGCAAAGTCAAGCAACTGTACCACACGTCTGAACTCTGAGAAAAGAGCTATCTTCAGCAGTAGCTGGGCAGGACAGAGCAAAGGAAGAAAATAGAGGCTGCATTTTCCATATACAAAGATTAGGGGAAATATGAACAGTAATTCTACTGTGATGGATATTTTTAAGCTACTAAAATTTTAACTAGTTGTTCTTTAACCCAAAGATACTCTAATAGAAGAATTCAAACAACTTAAGAATCCAAGAATGAAAAAAGACTTGGGCTTACATACTAGTTTTTAATGCAAAAAGATGCGTCTGAAGAATTTTCATCTCTAGCTACAGATAAAAACTAATCCTTAGAGCATTACATTCTGCGCACAGAAAACAGGGCCAGGAATTAAACATGCCCTTCAGCAAATCATAATTCAATGCCATATCTAAGATTAAGATGCTGACAGTTCTATCTCCAATGCCCGAGTTCCTGCTGTCAGACTACACTGCCTCTTATTTGTGCATTTTAATTGCTAGTTTTAGGAAGAAGCGCATGTAAGATAAAGGCTGGTATCTGCTAATGAGGGAATGTTTTGTTTTATATCTTAATTCTAACTCAGAGTAATGAGCAAAGCAGTCTGAAATCCAAGTTTGATATCAAATTTACCATGGGGTTTGATGAGTATTTCTTCCTTGTCCCCAAAATTTTGTATTAAGCTGTTGAAGAAAGATTATTCTGGAAGTTTGTAGCCGCTGGCACACACTTAGCATATCAGTTAGAAGATACTTACAGTCATGAAGTGGAAGTGAGCCAGAAGACTTATAAAAGTATTTTCCCCCATTATGCAATATTACTTTTCTTTGAAGGGTAGGGAGTAGAAATGAGGGAGTACAGATGTGCTATTTTGATAGCAAGACCCACTAGCACAAAATGAGAAAGTGATTAATATGCACCCAATGCCATTAACCACTTTGATGCCCTTTTAATTTGTATGGCCCAGCTTTCTAGAAACTATTCTAGGATTCTCTAGTGCTATAAAATAATGGTTGGAAAAAAGCTCAGTAAATCAGGTAATCCAAGCTCTCAGAACTGGATTAGAAAAGCAGTCTAGACATAGTTAATCCATGCCTTAAAAGGCACACTAAAAATGAAAATACCACAGTCTGTCATACCAGTCTGTTCCAGGGATTCACAATTTTTTTTTCTAGTACCCATTCACGTATCTTTGTTGCTCTTTAAACCCATTACTGATGGTTCTATCTTCACAATGGCTGTAGCGAACACTTTTTTTAATCACTTGAACACAGCTCTTCCTTCTCCCTGTAGTCTTATGTTATTTTAAAGAAACTTTTATTTTTGAATAAAAATGATGTTTTCAAGACTGTTCTCTTTACTTGCTCTTACTCTCCCCAAGTAGTCTAGCTTTTCCTGAGGTGGAATGCCTAAACCTAGAGTAAAGAACTATCACATCATTTACGGAGAGTTATCCTACTTGCATATCTCAGTATATCTGACTTGCTTGCAACGCTTATGTTAACAGGATCACAACCAGTTTAAGAGCAACATTTCCCAGATCCTTCCCACAAAACTCATTCTATTCTTCCACTGTCTACTTGTACAGAGATCAGTAAGGACAAGACTAAAGGTTCCTTGTTTATCTGAAAGGCATACTCTTCCCCAGACTACTTTTCCAGTTTCTTCAAATCATTCTGAACCGTAAACATTTTCCAACATATATGCAGTGACTCCCACCTTGGTACCATCTGCTGCTAATACTCCATAGCCTTAACTTTTCACTTAAGTCCAAATTAGTGACAGAACCCTAAAGAGACCATTCAGTGTAGACAACCTTCTGGTCTGACAGTGATCCATGGAACTATTTAAGGTTTTTCACCAACTTTACAGTATTTAGAGAAACACTTCCTTGCTTTTCCATATAGGCAATATCATTAGAATAGCCTCATTAAACTAAGAACACATTAGTTTCTCCCAAAGCCACAAGGCTTGATAGAATATTATGAAAGGAGATTTGACTGCTTGACAATTTGGTTTTGAGAAAATCCACATTTATTTATCATCTTTGTATTTTTTCACCCCTAAGAGCTTACAAAATAGTTCACATTTATGGCAATATTTTTGCAAATAGTCTCCAGTTCTCCAGTTCTTTTCCACCTGACCTCCTTAGATGCAGGTACCATCCCCTCACCCCCCCTTTAGTTTCCATATAGACAGGTGGAATTCCTTAATAATGCTTCTGCAGCCAGGAATCAGGTGAAGCAAAATAACCTTGGTTCAATTTCACCTGCTTTTCAGATAAGCTCTTTTATAAGTGTTCTCCATTATTTTTCTTATCTGAGGAAAGTTCGTGTACTTCTGTTTCTGCAGTAAGGTATAATTGCAGTTTACCCTGCAATAAAGATAAATATGAAGCAACATGCACTGAACATACAGTTCTCAGCATCATGTTACATTTCTTTACACAGTAGCAGGCCACTTCCTCATTCCTCTTACCATCATATAAACTATTCTAGAAGTACACTATCTTATGCCCTTGAACTGTAGTAAGCAGATGATGTCCTGAGTATCAAACACAGTAAACAGACAGAGAGGTCCCTGTTGAAAAAAAACACTCTCTGAAGACAGGAACACAGTAAATAGCTTATTTTTAGATGTTGTACAGAAAAAATGCCTTTATCATGCATTTGTTACTTAACCACACCAACCTTTTAATCCTGATTTTAAAATTGTTTAACATACCTTTACCTCTGTGTCAGAACCATGACCTCAGCCAACATGTCCTCTTAACTAAGTTTACACAGAAAATCTGCACTTTCACTGAAGTATGAAACCAGAAATTTTAAGTATTTTTTCTGGGAAGAAAAAAGGTTTACCCAAACTAACCTCTTCCAAAAAAGTTGCAACCAAATGATTTTTTCAAGTATTTTCACCACTAAGCTCTGCTATTAGTTGTCTACACCATAATTTAGTAAACATCCAGCATCATCTTATATTCAAGTTATCCATAGTCCAGTTCAGTAAACTGGGAAAACAAAGCCGTATGTTACAGATGGAAGCGGTCTAACTGATCACTAACTAGTTCACTAATGCTAAATGAGGTCTTTTGCCTCCTGTTCTGCTTAAGCTGCACCAATCACTAAGTGTGCATCTGACCACACGTAGAGCTCATTCAACTTGATAATCAGAAAGGTAACCTAAGCAAGTAGTTTTCTGCCAGCTTAGCAAATTGTGTGGTCTTAGGCCATGAACCTAACAGCATCAAGAATTTGCAAAGCAGGAAGCAAGACCACATTACTGGGCTTGCATGCTGTCATAGAAATGTCTGATTTGTACTTCCCAACAAGCGCTGTCATCACAACCTAGAACATTACCCACAGTAAGAGCACAGCTGCTACACATGGCAGCCATACCTACAACCAAGACTACCTGACTTTTAAGTTACAGGTAAGAGTCTCAGGAAGCTAGTCTATACAAGTCTAAGTTGTAGAGTAAAGAAAATAGCAATGAGAAGGAAGAATTTAAGCAATGGAACAAAACTGCTGCATCAGTTCCCACCACCCCACCTCTCCTCCACCTTGTAATAAACACAAGTGCCTGCTTCTGCCCATGTTTTATTACACTAAATAGGCAACTGCCAAAAGACTACCCAGTAGCTGCTCACACACAAAAGATAAACACTTCTTATTAAGAACTACCAAAATAAACATTTACTTTGTTCAATCTTTTTGCTTACTGTTTTTGTTTTCTAGTCCGCCCTGGTCATTCTGATTAGTTAGAGGCTGTGATACAATGGAAAAGTTTGTAACAAAAACATGAATACAAGTTTCCACTAAAGGCAAAGGAGATACCACTGAACATTCTCTTAACAGGGTTCACAAAACCAGCTGGCATTAAGCCTTGAAGCGCAATGCAGCATATTCATTTCGGGATATCATTCAGACTCACTATTACCAGTTTGCTAAATTTTAAATCGGAACCTCTGACACTAAGGCGCTGACCACCCATCCCTTCCCTCAAAGGGAGAGGGCAATACTGAATGGTGGGGTAGACGAGTGGGAGCTCTGTTAATTATTGGTGGGCCTCAAAAATAGGAAGAAGTCTCAGTATCTCATAATCCCATTATTACAGCTTCAAGTTGTGTTTTTTTTTTTTTACAGATTTAGCAGCCTGAGTTAGAAATGCACCAAGGAACTTGCAACAGTATATTCAAGTCACCTTTAGGGGTTAGAAGATGCCAGTTTAAGAAAAAACAAAAACATGTCTGGCATAAGCAAACAGAAGCTAGTCTCTCCTCCTGTGTAGATAGGAAAAAAAGTAGAGGCTCATATTTCTGAAAGTTAGTCTCTGTATTGCATGTTATAAGTAAAGCTGTGAAAAAGATTCTGCAAAGTAAGAGATTTTGAAAAGCTAAGGAGGACCAAGACCCCACAACCATCCACCTTCTTTACACTTCGGTGATGAAAATCTGTTTCCAAAAAACTGTTTTAAAACCTCCCTGTTTCACCATAAAGCACTTTGGTTTGTAGAGCTCAACATTGAAGGCAATAACAAACAGCCACATGACCCTCTTGTGGAAAGGCCATGGAAAAAAAGTCTGTCTGGAGTTTGTGTTGGCCAGGCAAATCAATATATTTAGTCATAACTCAACAGCACTACTTACAAAGCGAGTAATTGTTTTCCCACTAATGCCATCTCTACCATTTTTTTTTTTTTTTAAACAGAGAACAAGTTGCCAAAGTACTCATTTCACAGTGAATCTGAAACTGGCTTTGCTTAACAGCAGATCAAAGTAGAGAAAAACAGTTCACTGATACAACAGGTCAGCAGTTGCCCTGGAAAGAGAGTTACAGTGCCTGGCCAACCACAACACTACTTTCTTTGCCAGTCTTAGTATATAAACATTATTATACAATGATACATTTACAAATACTATACTTTTTTATTCTCCAAAAGCCCTGAAGCAAATCCTACTTTTTCTCCCCCACCATAAACTTTCTCTGTTGAAGAAAATACATGACAACTAATTCAGGCCTATGAAACTTCTATTTTTTAGGACTGCAGACTTTACTTTCACAGAAGTGAATTCTAAGCTATATTAATAAATTTTAGTTTTAATTTTAATTGCTTTTAATTCTATTATGTTTTTATAAAGGTATCAGCATGACATACATTTCACATGGTTTCACTTCAAAGAATTAAGATTAAGTTACTGAATTCTTGCAATACCTGCTGGAGTTTATGGTACTAAAGAAACTATCAATGATAAGTGAGAACACATGTTTAAGACTAGGGTAAAGTTTATTCCAAGAGGAAAAATTCCCTTCAGCTTATATAACTATTTTGAACATCATACACATTAAAGAAAATATTTTAACTTACATATTCAAACTATGTGGCATGGTACTCTCATTTTCTAAGCTCAAAACATCATAACCGCAGCAACTTTTAATTTCTCTTGGTTCTCAAAATCCCCCTCCTTTCCTCCTCCCACCCAAAGGTATCTGCACATCACCAAGTTTTCGTGCAACTTCAGGAACTGTTGCCCAGCATGGGTGTTTCAATATCAAATATTTTTACCTTCAGAAATGGCTCCCATCAGCCACATTGCTGAGCATAGTAACTACTTTCAGAGAACAGAAATGGGAAAAAATCCTAAGACTCACTTCAAGTCTTCAGTATCTTCAAAGCTAAACTATCTTCAGTCCCAGGCTACAGGCATCAAGCACCCATCACCACATCTCACAATTAATAGCAATGTGTGTAACTCAGAAAAGCACAGATGAGGCCCCACAAAAATATGCTTCAGTTCCAGCACTCCCCTGCAGCACAACTGTAATCTGAGCTGCATCATTCCACTCACATTCCAGGTAGAATTGATTTTATGTTTACAAAATGCATCTTCTCTAATCTCACTACTGATGCTCCATCCTGTATATAAATATTTAATCACAGACAGGCACTTCATGAGAGGCAGCTTGAACACATACCAGTGGCAAATGCACCTTCCCTACACTAAGAGCATAGAAAAATTTGTATGTTGCACTTACAGTTAAATATGACACTGGTACAGAAGCCTTAAAGAGATATGCACAGAAAGAAACAATTTCTTATGTTAGTCATAATATTCCCAAAATATTTTAAAGCATACTAATTGACTAAAGAAATACAAGTCATAAGATGATTATACTGTACTTGAACATTTAAACTTGAAACTGTGCTCATCAATACTCTTTTCAAATGCTTTGGAAAACAGCAGATGTGATACTTTTGAAAAGCAAGCAACAAGCATAGTCTTAGTTGTAGCAATAAAACTTACTGCCTTTGAGATTTACTCCTTGCTACAGCCCCAACATGCACACCTTATCACACATAAGGATGGCAACGGCATAGAGAAATATCAGGAAGTCTAAAACAGAAGACTGTTCAGAGCCCTTGACGAACCTTAGTTACATAAAGATAGAAGATAAAGAACTAAAGCTCTAGAGGGCCAGAGATTCTTAACAATGCAGAAATAACAGTAGCTTAATTTCTAGACGCCATGGCTCTGCACAAGAAGGCACTATTGCTTAGAATGCACACGATCTTGGAACATAAGTGTTTTCAGATGACAAGGAATACATTTCCTCCTATTAAAGCTAGAGCCGTCTCCTTACCATTTATCGGCATGTCAAGATCATTAACAAGGAGCGACTACACAAGAATAAAACACAGTATCCATCTGCTAATAGTTATGGCTTAATTTAGTCTTTTTATTAATTTGTGCTACAAAGCACAAGAATTATGTTGTGCTAGAGACAAAACAAGAATGGTTTTATCATGCTGTGTTTGTCTGTTTCTACAAGAACAACTCGGTGCTACAGTTAAGATACACAGCAAGACCTTTCTTCAGAGACTTGAAAACAGAAGGCTAACAATTTCCAGACATAGGCTGAATACACTGGTCTACCAGATTGCAAGTTTTTCACCTTTACCACAAAAAAGATGCAGACGGAGGAATAAGAAAAGGGGACAAATAGTTTCACTCACAGCTTTTGGAAGCTGAGCACACTGACAACCACTCTGGGCTCTGCAATACCAAGGACACCAACTGCAGCACCAAACCATGCCCTCCTTGAGGGTACCCATACTGTTCCTCTCACTCTGGGCCACATGTCAAGTGCTGTCTCCTTACCACAAGGCCCTCAGTTCCCCACATGAGCACTCTGGTTTTCCCTCACAGCGCCAGGCTCCCCATGCCCATTCTCACCTCCATCTCTACCCCCAAGACCACACACCTTACAGGCACCAATTCTGGTGCCCGTCACTCTTTTCAGATATATTTCTACTAAATTTGAAGTGATACTTTCTTGCCTACCAACCAGCTTCTCCCTGTCTCTCCTCAGTGCCACCTTTCCTCCCCATAGACTTTTATTCTTGTGAGGTCTATGCTATCCCACATCACCACCAGCAACCTTCAGTCTCCTGTGACCCTCTGCTTCCCCCCACTCCATCCCCAGCACCTTTCCTTGCCCCACACATCCGGCCTGATCACTCCTGCTTTTACACCTTCTCCCTCCCAGACCACCATTTTACGTTGGTTCTCCTTCTCCACAATTTCCCAGCCAGATTTACTTCTGTTAACGTTGCATGCTAGAGAATCTTCCACAGAGAAAGTTAAGCTGCTATTAATATGCATAGATAGTAGAGGATAGATTTAAAAAAAACTTTTACTATTACAAAGTTTCTTCACACAGCCCATGCCTTCCTAACCAAGGCATCTTCTCTGTTACTTGTTTTCACCAAGTCAGCTGGCCCATGCTCCCTGATGCCCAGAACATCTCTCTAAAGCTCTTGACTTGTTGGATTTGGTGTTCTAAAAATTATTTGATAGATAAATGTATACCTTTGACTATTGCAAGCCTCAAAATCAAAATTCAGATGCAAGTTTCATGTTGCTGTTCTACTAATGTCAGCACACATGCAAAAGCAGCATTAGTATATTAAACCTCATTAAAAGAGATCCCCTTAGAAGGGTAAGTTACCATAACAGAGCTTTCATTTTTACAGTAAAGCTAAAAAGTGTTTTGTTTACAACAAAACATCAATCTGTCAATAGTTATTTTTTATTAAAAACCTCCGTGTCAAACAAGCAGGAGTTGAAAGTTATGACTATTTTAGCATTGTGGTTTCACTGAGCATACAATTTAGAGGCTACAGTCCACTCTTATACCACAAAATGAACACAACCTGCTTTTTAGGGCAGAAAAAACAACCTGCTTCCCCCCCCCCCCCCCCCTTTTTTTTTTTAAATCAGAAATAGCATTTTCACACCCTCCAAGAGTGTTTAATTTTGGTTGCCCTTCACACCAAAGCACAGCTGACTTTGTAAAAGCTGCTCACAGGAAGTCACACTAAACTCAGAAATACCATATGGTCACTGAAAAAGAAAATAGCCATAGTCACCAAACCAAATTAATTCCATTGATTACTTTGAAGATAGATAGCTGTATGCTTGCTAATTATCTGAGGTGCTTACTATGTATTTCAAAGTTTGAATGTAATTCTAAACTTCTATCAAAGCTAATAAATCAGTCATCTCTGTCAAAGGCTTAGAGAAAAAGTAAAGCTTACTGCTCAAATCTATGGTTAACATATGAGAAACATTACTATGAAAGCCATTGAAAAAGTCTCCTCATGGGAAAGGGTAACATTATGAGAACTAAGTGTTTTCACATGTTCACTTTACCTTTGTTCTTTTATAGTCTTATTTTTTAACACTTCTATGGCAAGATTTTTTTGGAGGCTACTAAGCTGAATTCCATCTCTTTCTTCTCAGGGCCCTTTGGGACTGCTCTCTCCCTATCAACATCTTTTGTTCCTGCTACAGTAATTCTCTCATCAGTCAAAAATAGCTTCACCTGGCTTTCTCCAACAGAGTCAGGAATCAGCAACAGTAGCAGATTCAGAAAGAAGAGGTGAGGGGAAAAAAAAGTCAGCTAAAGGAAAAAAACCTACTTTCTCAGCAATGTTAATTTTAAGCCTGTCTTAAAATAAATAAAGAAATAGAGAACAAGCTTCCTCTTGAACTCATGTCTCATTATTAATTAGCAAGAGAAGGCAAACAAATTGAAGCAAAGCCACTGCTATAAATACAGAAAAGCCCAAACACCAGCACCGCTCTCCTCCAGGTTCCATGCAGGTGAACAATCACTGGTGCAGCCTTATTTATCACATTATAAGCCACAAGCAACCTTAAATCTGCTCCAGTGAGTTCAAAAACAGATAAATAAGGAAAACTCAGTGGTTGCACGGTTGCATTTTATTCCCTACATATAGGCAATGCCACCCAAAGGGAAAAAAGCTTCCCGAGTTATGCTATGAATTCTCAAATCCTAATGTGGGCTTCCATATTTTGCACCACTATAGTATCAGGCCTTAATTTCAACATCCATCTGCTTTCAACTGATGTAAGACATTTAAGCTTTTAGCCTCAAAATAACTGTATTCTCAAACTAGGCTATTATATTACTACAGGATATCATTCACTTCAGTGTAAAAGAAGAAATAAATCCTCCAGCAGGATTTGATTTTGCCTTTTATTTAATGATTACTAAAATATCTAATGCAATGACAACATTACACATTTTTTCCTAAATAGAATACAGGTGGCAAAGGCTGTTGTGTTCTGTAAGCTTCCAGTTCAAAGATAATTACTAAAACATCGAGGGATTTTGTTGTTGTTGTTGTTTAGACTTTTAATTTGTACCTCAGTTCACTTGTACATTCAGCAATCAGCACAGCAGCTTCTCAATACTAGCTGCAGCTTCTAGGAGCTGCTGAAAAACTAAAGTAGTTATTATACATTTTCCTCCAAACAAGTATTTATAAACATTATTTCTTCTGGTCAACAATTTAGTTATCACTAACTTAAGTATTTGCAGCAAGAGCCTATAAATGCTGATATTTTAAATATTTATCTTTTTCTAATAAGCATTTGCCCACCCCAAAGACTGTTATCTCCCTTGGCTGTTTCACACTAGATCTCTTCCACTTCCATCACTGCAGGCTGTTTGCTTCAGGCTCCTGTCCCTCTGGCCAGTTAAGAAATTCCCCCTTGAGAAGATCCTGTGTCCTTATCTGTCCCAACGGCTTTCTTGCCCCTTTATTCCCCTGCAATTCTACTGGTCAACACTTTTAAAGCTGAGCATGTTTAATAATAAGCCCACTGACAATTTGGATGCGTTATCCTAACTGGTTTTTACTGTTTAACAGGTTCGTAACAGGGGTTTTTTGTTCATTTGTCAAAACCAGCAGTTCTTAACTGTTCAACAAGCTACTCGCAAATTCTGATCAGATAGTCTTTGTTCATTTAAAACACACACACCCTACAGACACCTACTTTAAGGTAACTACAGCTCTTCATCCCTCTCCTGAGAAGAACTGGCCCTTATTTGCTAACATGCAGTGTAAGCCATCAATCACTCTGCAAAATCTTATTTTTCAATTTTATCCAGATGCTGAGAAAACAGACAGAGCATCCTATTCCCTTCCTCACAGATGGGTTCTCAACTGAACTTCTAATATCCTCTCCTCCTCTACTAGGAGAAAGATAGAAGAAACCACCAGGCGAGCTGTCCTTCACATGGGAGGTAATCCATCCCATAAGCAGGGTACAGTGGTAAGTAGTTGCAACGCTTGTAGATGCCATCACTGATAACATAATTTGTTACTGGCAGTACAGCCAGAAACTGATGTGGCTTGCACACCACCCACAACATATATACTTCTGGATAGACCTCTGCCTTAATGGCTTCTCCAATATACCTACATTATTTGCCACTTCTGTTTGAAGCAACGCTTAAACAGCTTATCGTAATATTGTTTGTGCACAGTGATGTCAGGAGTTACCACATCTTAATTTGCTAAAAGACAGCAGATGCTGTATGACTACCTTTTGGACATTGTTGCCTATAGCCCTTACATTCTCACAGATTCTTTGCTCCTAGAAAATAAACCAAGTGACTACAAACAGGATGTCTGAACAAAGACCAAAAGCAACAGAAAGGCTTATCCTATTTCACTGCTATTCAGATTCATAATGAATGAAAAAAGTTAAGTTCCTGAACACCCTTTAAAAAAAAAAATCTCCCACTAAAATCCAGACAAAAATCCAGAAGTCAATGTAAAAAATTTATTTTTATATTAGGTTCTAAAATAAGGCTGAGAAGAAACGAGGGCACCGTGGACTGCCCAGCGCCGAAGAGATAGCGGTAATTAATACACGTCCACGGCTGCCCGCTAACGAGAGGCCCCCACCTCGCACAGCCCTGTACCGCGGGTCCCACCGGCCGCTCGCCGGCGCTGAGCGGCGCCAACGAGGCGGAGGGGCCCCGCTGGCCCCA
>VXAL01008114.1:471335-504770 GCA_013399475.1 Chauna torquata | reverse complement strand
CCCGGTGGGCTCCCCTCGCCTTCCCTCCCCGCACGCCCGGCGGCAGCCGGCGGAAGGGGGAGGGGGGGGAGGCGGGAAGCCGCTCTCCCCGCGGCGCGTACCTGTGGGCTGCCCGCGGCGGGGTCCCGGAGGCGGCCGCCGCTGCCCCGCCTGTACCCGCTGCTGCGGCAGGAAGCGAGCAGCCCCCGCGGCGTCTCCACCGTGGCGCAGTTACCATGGGACGGACGCCCTCTCCCTCCGGAAGTCACCGCCGGGTGGGCGGGGACGGGGCGGGGACGGAGCCATCTTGAGCGCGGCGTCAGACCCGGCGGCTGCCGGCCGCCATCTTGAGTGCGGCGCGGCGGGCACTAAGGACACAGAACTGCCGTCCTCGGTCATTTAGGATTCGCCGCGACTGCAATAAAACCTAGGCCGCGAGTCGGTGAGGTCATGGGTTGCCCTCATGTAATTACCTAATACCTATAAAAATAAAGTCTGGGACAGGATTCTGCAGCAAAAGGCTGACACGAGTTTCCCTGGCCAAGTGGCAAGCGTAAACCTCCAAATAGGATCAGTGTGCCACAAGGTGCACAAGAAAGGGCACACAGAGCCCACAGATGGCACACAAATGGATGTTTTCTAACACTCTCCCAAGAACAGCTATTTCAGTTGTGATGTAATATTCACAGTTTTAAGCAGAGATCTAAATAGATTGAAAGTCATACCTGGGGTTAAAACAATGTTTTTTGAGTAAGAAAATTACTATGTAGAAACGAAAACACAATTTTACCAGCTGAGAACCTGGGATTTTCTAGAGGAATTTGAAGTAAAGAAATGAGACCAAGCTCTCCCAGCAGTTGTGCTCTGACTGGAGGTGATCTCAGAGGGTCCTTCACAGCACAGTGAGACAGAGAACATGACAGAGATGTCAGGAACAGCAAGAAGAAAAAGGCCTTGATGAGCTTGGGCAGCCTTGACTGTAGCTCCAGCAGCCAAACCCACAATGATCCCAGGGCTGTTTCTTCCCAGATATAACACATATTCACAAATTCCTTCTCTGCCTACCACAACGGGGCCTGCAGTGGCACACTGTACATACTCTTTCAAAAACAAACAAACAAACAAACAAACCCTAATATTGTATATGAAATTACATATAGCAAAGAACATCTAGATAAGTAAATCAAGTGCTGAAATGCCAGGAAAAGCTTGCCACAGCCACAACTGTGCTGTCTTGCACATATGTGTTAGTTTTTAATTGCATGATTGCATACCATTTTGTCCCAAAGGATCTCTGCCTCATTTAGTGCACAGAATGGGCCGAAATAGAGTTGCATTGTTACCCACAGATGTGGCATTGCCTAATCTTTGAGGGCTTGCTTTTGCAGTTTATGTAAAACTACATATTCATGATTTTTAAGATCAGAATAAAATATTACATAATATACAGTGATCCCTCGCACATGACAGACTGCTACACTTTTATTCCATTGTGAGGATAATTGGTTCTTTAAAGGTCATTCTGAAGCATGTGAAACACCCAGGATCAGACTGTCCATGGTATGGGAGTCAGGGTTTGCAGCCTGAGTCAGAGACACTGATTCCCTCCCTCTCCCTCTTCACTCAACATTGTTTTTATTAAAGGCTCATTATAATTCTGCATTCTGGCTCAGATTTCATCCTAAATGCCAGGAACATGTCTGTTGTATCAGCCCAATAACTTGTGTTTGATCAGACAAAAAATGCTGTGAAAGTTGACATTTTTAACTCTGTCAAGACTTGGGCTGGAGCAGCACTCCAGGAATGCAACAGTAAACGGGAAAGAGCATATGAATTTAAGAAGAGATCTCCTTTTGGCAAAAGCAGCAAGAGCAAGTGGAAGAGGAAAGCTCAGCCCCTTGGGCTTCAGAGGGACTCTGCCACCAGGCCTCATCACTTAATACTGTATTCTGCCACTTAACCTCTAATTGTACTGATTTTTTCTCTAGGCTCAAGTGACTACTCAGTCATCTGATACAATTCTGTAATTCCTGTGACACCCTACCTTTTCTCAAAATGTATCTACAGAATATTTACGCTTCAGTGATCCTCCACTGAAGTACAGGAACCTCGAGAAATTTGAAATACCTCTATTTCCACTCCTCAGCTTCTGTCTTCCAGTGCCATCTAGAGTTCTCCTTTGGAAAAGATATTGTAACTAACGGAATTCCTCCTCAGCAGATCAATTTGCCGTAACTAACACATTTTGGAAACTGATAGATGGCACTGATAGAAAGTATCATTCTAAATTAATAAACTATGTATATATATAAAATTTAGAGATATACCTATTCATATTTTTATTTTATGGCATTAAATTCAGACACTGATATCTCTTACATGATTCAAAATCAGTAACACTCGCAAATCAGATATGTATGTGTGTATATATATATCAGTTAGATCATTTCAAAAAATAGTGGTTGGGGAAAAAAAAAAAAAAAAGAAGTACTGAAATACCCCTACTTCACTTTCAGGTTCCCCAAAAAGGATTAGCCATCCAGGTCAAAATCCAGTCAAAATTTTACTTACAAAGTAAAATTGCAAAGCTTGGACTGACAGATCATTCAGTGCATCTGCAAAAGGGAGTAAGGTGTTTTTTGAAACATGGAGACAAAAAATGAGGGGTTATCCAGGGATTCTCTGTCTTTATTTTCTTATCTTTCCTCCCTTGATATTTTTCTTCACAATAACTTCTGGTTCTTACCCTCAACCTCCGTCTATGATCAGTAGTTAAATAATTCATAACCATTGAAAGCACCCTTGGTCTCTCTTTACTATTAAATGCATAAGCTTACTTAAGAAAAGAACATGAAGATCTTACAAAGTCTGCCCATATTTCTATGAAGTAAATGTTCATCAGGCAGTACACAATTCCCCCTTGAAAATCAAAGATTCTAAATTAAGATACAAATTCTGAGTGGAAAATACAATAAAAGGAATATGAATACAGAATTTCATACAATAGTTTCTTGCAGAGTTTAAGAAAACACTACCCTCCTACCTAGTCATGAAAGAATCCAAAAGTAATTATTATCTGAATCAGTCCAGTTAGACAAAAAACAAAGCAAGGTGCTTAGCTACTTTCATTCCAGTGCAAATTTAATTTAATTAGAGCAATTTCAGATCACATTCCTGGCAGCTGTGTTTATCACACTTTCTTCAAAGGATAGGAATTGGCATTGACTGACATCAGCATCAAAGCTCATTTATTCACCCACTCACATCCTACCAGTCCTTCTGAGCTTGTCTGTTTATTTAGTGCTTTAATAACACTACAGTAAATAAGATTTCATTTCAGAGTCTGCATGTTTTTTGTCAAAACACTTAGCATAGACTTCTTACAACATTAGAAGCCATCTTTGTAGGTCTGATGAAAGAGCAGCTAGCTGTTTTCCTGAACAGGTATTTTAAACAGTTAGCAAAAGAACAAGGATGTAGACTGGGATCCAGAGTTTCTTTTTCTTTCTTTTTGTTAGTAACTAGAAAATCTCACTCCTTCAGTGGCATGGGGAGGAGGGGTGTAATGCCAGATATGATCTGTCAGTCCAAGCTTTGCAATTTTACTTTGTAAGTAAAATTTTGACTGGATTTTGACCTGGATGGTTAATCCTTTTTGGGGAACCTGAAAATGAAGTAGGGGTATTTCAGTACTTTTTTTATTATTTTTTTTTTGAACATAGGGGCTTGGGAAAGCTGTGTGGTACCCAAGACTCAGCTCTGTTTCACAGCTGTTGTGTCCTTGCCAGCTCATCCAGAGGCATGAGTGCTGCCGCACCACTTGCAGTGCATAACCTGTTATCAACTCTTGTGAGCTACAGGTAGGTTCCTACTGGTAAATCATCTTCTATTTGATATTTGTGCAGCACCTGGCAAAATGGGACTTGATCCCCAATTACAGCTGCCAGAGCACAGGAACAAGGTAGATGCATCATAGCTCTGCTGCAGGAACAAGGTAGATGCACCATGGCTCTGCTGCCTTTTTTGGAGGCACGTACAGAATCACCGCCACATCAGACAAGACACCAGACACATCAACAACAGGGATCTGCTCCCAACACTGCAACCTCAAGCCCTTTGCAGTGACAAAGACAAGCAGTTAGACTGAGGGCCCATGATTTTATTCTCCAGTTGTCAGCAGTATGACTTGCATATAGTCATGATTGCTCATGGATGGTCAAGAAAATGATGCCACAGGAGGAAAAGAAGCTTCTTTCAATTGCTTTCATAAAAGTAGTACAGCAAACAACTCTATTTTTCAACAATTGGAACCCAACTGAGTTGATATACCAGTTTCACAGCTGGGCACTGCTCCCGTAAAGATTCCCTCCAGATCTCAGCCACCAATTTCCTCTTTCTCACCCTTGTCCCCAACTTGCCAATATAGATACTAACAGGTACAAACTAGAAGCAGCAAAGACAGGCAACCTGCCAAAAGTCAAAGAGAGTGGAAATGGAGCCTCTTGTGTATATTACCCAGGCAGAAATGGCTGACTGCAAGCTTCCTTTGTTATGCTTCCCTTATTCGTGAAATCAGGTGAAAGACAGTATGAGCAACTCTCCAAGCAAAGGTATGGTGTGGGCATCTTCTGCCTTACAGTCAGAAATGATGGTGGAAATGGCTGTTCCTTCCTATAGGTTTATTGGTCTGCATGCAGAGGAGCAGTCTCCCCTAAACAGCGTTATAGGCATTGGCACCAGCTGGGAAAAAATAAATAAAAAATAAATAAATAAATAAACAGAACCCTCACTTAAAAACGTAACTCAGAACTTGAACAAGAAACAGAATAGCTATAAATTCTCTCTTCAGTAGGCATATGATTCTGAAAAGAAGTCAAATACATTCAATTTAGATGGAGACATACAAGTATAAATAAAATTACCTGAGTATTGATTCAAATCCTTGACTATTATTCCTTTTATCTTCCATATGGAAGGCATGCTTTGCTGTAACCTTACTGAAAGCAAAGCAAAATTTCTACAGAGAGAACCTCTCACCATTGCCAAACCATTACTGCACTACCCAGAGACCTGCAGGGAAGAAGATGCTCACCTAAGTGGAATCCCCTGTACCAATTTGCCAATGCCTGCCTGTGCTCTAGGGCTAAGCTGTGTATAGAGGAGCTACTTAATGTGCAAAGCTCTTTGTAGATGCTGAATGGGAAACATAAATTCATAATCCACCTAATCCTTCCTCAGTTCTCCCCACAAATACAGAGGGCACCTTTTAACCCATTCTGCATTCAGTTATTCACATATTTATTCCACCTGGTCTCAAGAGATGCTCTGACCAGTACTGGGGACAAGTCACTTCAGGATGCCTGCCTGTATTTTCTCTGGCAATGTTTTATCCCACCCTTCCTTCTAAAATTTCTGCACTTGATACCAGAGTTTTTTCAGCTGCTTTGTCACTGCTGCAGGTCACAGTATGGTATTGCTGGTATATTTTAATAAGCCTGGCTGTCTTTTACAAGTAGCTTTTGCAGCTCAGCTGCTGAACCTCTGTGGAGCAAGGACAAGAGCACCCACATGAGGGTCGATCCGCAGCTGGGGGCAGGAACCCTCCCCCAGCCATCCTGGTCTGTGGCCAGGCACTCCCTCAAGTCCAAGGCTAATGCACAGGATACAGGACTGAAGGGAAATCCCTTGCTCTTGCATCATGCTCAGCAAAGCCATGTGAACAGATTAACTTCATTACCACAACTGACTGAAGTTCTGTATAAAAGCAAAAAATCCTTCAAGCACTGGTTCCTCTGGCATTTTCAAGGCTTTCTGTATTAGAAGCAAAAACGTCCACCCCTCAAAAACAAAACAAAAAAACAAAACAACAACAACCACCACCAGATGACAGAATGACTAATGAGAATAAATTCCACTGACATGACATTATAAAATCCTTGGGCATGATATGAAGTAAATTTATCACAAGACAACAGGGCTGTGTAATGGAAATCACTGAAATTTCAATATTTCCTCCATTTGCACAGACAAGCCTGTGCAGCGTGCCATTTTAGCTGAAATATTTATTGGGACTGGCCACTGGTTTATACAGCAGGAGTTGAAAGGTTAAGAATTCCACTCCCCAATTCTGAAACTGGGAAGAAACAGAAATGCCAAGGAAACAACATACTCAGCAGCCTGTTAGCAAGTGATGGAAAATTCATTGCTTTCAGTCACTTACAGCATTTGTTACGCAGAAACAGGCTGAACTCTTCAGTTCTGCTTGGAGGCTGTGTCACTTCCAATCTTCCCTGTGAGACTCAAGCATCATTTACTGTGATGATTTGGATGTAAATGAATGAAACCTCTGCTTTCAGTGATTGTGTTTCTTAAAAACCTAGTTTTCTAGCTAGCTCAGAAAGAAAACAGTTTCTGGGGGGGACTATTACTCTTGTAAAAACCTTCATGCTCTAAACCACTGCACTCAGTCTAACCTTTTTTAAGAAACGAAAATTAAAAGGTTGGCAGATACAACAGAGCATTTTCAACTGACAACCCAGCAACTGGAGAATTTTGTTTATTCCACGTAGCCTGCCAGAAACCACACAGACCCATGCAGAACCAAATTTTGAACATGCTTTTTCTCAAATACTGTGGATCTGTCAGGGAAAAGAATAATTTAGAAATCTATTCAAAGTATTGTCCAGAAAACTCATCCTGCATAGCACTTTCCATAATCCACTCTTCCAGATGTTCTTCTCACTTTCTTAACGCTTGTGAGTAATTGAAAAAGTTCAAGGCAGAGTAGCTTAGGACAATACTCCATATCTCATAAGGAGATTACTGAAGCAGCACATCAACTAGGATAAGAATATTCTTTTATTAGGTTGGTTGATCTATAAAGCCAATTTACCTTCTTATGAATACTGACTGAGGTTTTAGTTTGCAAAGAAAATACAGAAGTCAGAGAGCAAGAATTCACAAAATCATTACCATTAGTGTTCAGCCACTTGCTTTACTAAATATTTTAAAAGGTAAGTTTCACATGTTTTCAGTCAACTAAAGTGATGGGTTTTTTTTGTTTGTTTGTTGGTTTGTTTTTCCCCATTCTGCTACTTTGATGAATGATAAAAAATCTGTGGCTGCCTAGAACCAAACAGGACATTGCAGGGTGATTTAGGCATACCAGGATATTGAATTGCACTGTACTGTCCCATGCTGTAAGTTTTCCATATTCAGAAGTATCAGCCAATGACAGGCCCAAGATCAGTTAAATGGGAACCAGATGGCAGAAGCTCCAACCTTAGTTTAAATAAAGTGGTTGATGTCACAGAGGCCATATATATCCTCACTGAACTCCTTTCTGTCTTCAGTGACTTTGCTGTTTTTTTCTCTACCAGACTTTAAAATTATGCTGTGTAAAGGGAGGAGATGTGTTATGCCATGGCCTGCTAAGGACTCATCAATAGCTTACAAATTGCTTTAATCAGAGACATGTTGGAATGGCAACATTCAGTATTTAATAGTCAAGGGACTTTACAGGTCATGTTCTGAAACCTCATCAATATTTGCAAAAGTACTTTGAGCAAAATCCACTGTATCCTTAACTGATCCATATTCAACACTCTGTACACCAAGGTGGCTTTTTTCACCCAAGGAGTCCATGTCATTTCTCTCAGAAGTCTCTCCACCATCTCTGTGCTCCTGAGGACAACACAATAAAACATTCATTAGATAAAAGGTAACTAACTTTGGTATCTTCTGTTTGGAGCACTGACAAATGCTAGCTATCCCAGTGCTTCCAGTTACCTTGAGTACAGAGGCTCCACTACATATGGCTGATTTATGGCTGTAGTCACATGAAGCTGCAAAACATATTTAAAACAAATCTTGAAAAGCAACAGTATGGAAACACCAGCTGCTAATCTGCTATTATGTTTTAGAAATGGACCAGTTTTCTTTAGCAGCAAAAAACTGCAAGAAGTCAGTGTTAGAGAAGGAGTGTCCACCAGAGAATTGGATTCTCCTCTGGCTCGGGTTTCTTGGAGGCCAGAGGTTTCTGCAAAGCCTCCTCTGTTACTCTGTTGCTCTCAGGTTACTCCCTCCTATGTTCGAGCCTGATAAAATGCAATTAAACAGGTTTGTGTATCAAAGGTTCAAATTCAAGACAGTTACAGAGAAGTCAGAATAGCATTTGATTAATGAGAATCAAACTCAAGTGGAAGATCACAGAAAGCATTAGCAGAGCTGAGATTTCCTTTTAAAATTCTGTTATATCACATCTAAAATTTGGAAAACCACACTACTATTTTTTACAGATTCCCCTTTTCAAAGTAGACATTCATTTTAAAGAACATATTGGCATGAGCTGGCATTTCAGGCCTCCGGGGAAGCTGTGTTGCACTTAAATTGCAAGAGCTTATACCTGATTCATCTCCAAAATTAAAATTCAGTTCTCAACAATGCAAAGCGAACTTAAAATGACCAAGTCTGTAAGCTTCTATTCCCCCATGTTAAAATAATCCTGTCTTTTTATAGAATTTTACTGCTAAAAAAAGTCGACTCAGTCACAATTTTCATCCACCCTTAGGGGCAAAGTTTCACCTGGCAGACCAGCTACGCAGTGTTTCCTCAAGAAACACTGAGACAGGCTTTGATAAACTAAATGTACAGTAATATAACCATTATCACAGCAGTCAATAACCAGTTTCTCAGCCTAACAAAGCAGGGCATGTTATTTTGTTCCTGCTGGGAATTAGTAAAAGGAGAATTGGAGTTGTGTTACACTATTCAGCTGGATTACCCAAGAGCCGACAACACAAATAAAACTAGGAGTGTTACAACAGAGCTACACTCTCACAGAGACTTTCAGCAAGTTGGTGACAGCAAAAGAAAAACATTTTATAATTTACTTTTTGGGAGAGGTTTTGTATTGCCCACATTCCCAAGAGTCCTTTGTGCTTAGACAAAAATTTCTAGGGTGCTCCCCTATTTTTTTTGAGATTTTTCCTCATAAGGTACTGCTAACACAATACTCTGACTCTGGCCCCCAAAATAGGGCTAATATTTATCCCCAAAGCCCAGACCAATGTTGATTTCTGATTCTGCTACCAGAAAGTGATACTAAAATGAACAATATCACCGCACACCTGCATCACCACTGCCATGCACCTCCACCTCATTGATCTGGGGAATAAAACCACTAAGGCTGTGTTGACTTCTTGCTTGTTCAATTTCATGTATCATTTACAATTAAAATCCAGCTTAAATACAGTACGGCATGTTCTGCAGTTACAGGAGGATTGGTGCATGTAATAGGACACAAACTAATAAGCATACTCAAGACTCCTAAAGCTTTCAAATAGCTTTAAGTGAAACAGTGAGTAGAACCAAATTTGCTCATACAGTAACTTGTTCAGGGCTGAAACCAGTCTTTAACATCCCTTCTGGCAAAAAGCACAGGAGTAGAGTTAAATAAAAGTACAGCTTCTCCATACTACTAACCAAGATACAGGTCTTATTTACCTCCTTCTGTGTCCTGCAGTGTTCCTCTATTGCACATTCGTATTTAGGTTCATTGAGTCCAAACAGCATAGCAAGTTTCCCTCCAAGGAATTCGCAAGCTCAAAACACAAAAGAGAAATAACAACTAGAACATCATCCTTTTATTCAGGGGCTTTTTGCAATGGGCATTTTATCTACTGGCAGTAAATGACATGAAGCGATCATCCACATGAACATAAAGGATCAGCAGATGAGATGACACAGGAGACAGTTCATTTATTTAGTGAAAACCTCGTCCTTACTTGAGAGTCTCCTCCTTACTTACCTCCTTCATAATCCAGCCTTTAAAATTTTTTCCAAAGGGCTGGCCAGCATTTCTGGGATAGCCACATCTCACTCCATTTGCTGTCTAAAAAATTTCTTCCACATTATGTTTCAATTAAATTCAGCTCAGTTTAATTCTTTACAGGACCTCGTTACTACCTCAGAACAAATCAACCTCTTCTACCTCCTTGTGTACATCCACCTTCCTCTGTGTAGGGGATAAGAAACTGCCAATCTCTGAAGAAAATGAATTCCTTGCAACTGCTTCCAGGCCCCACCTTGTTAGGCGCAGTGCTGCCCTGCCTGCAGTGAGCTGACAAAAACAGCCTGGAATAAACCTCTGGCAGCGCTGCCGTGTTGTCTAGGTGCCAGCTTTCTGAGACAATGTTCTTGGCAGCAGTTGTTATTATGACCCATTTTCTTTTTCTTTATGCCCTCAGTTCCTGGCCCTGGGCCAGTTTCTCCTGTTTCACTACTTCTTACACCTTCTCTGTATTTGAACCATGCTCTCTGTCTAGTTATTTCAGTCCAGTCTCAAATGCTCAACTGCTTTACATAAAACTGCAACAGATTTAGCTCAAACCCAGCTTACTCACTATCTACTAAATAACAGACCTTGTAGGACACACTGATTACAATACAGTAATAAAGGTCACATACTTATCAGAAACTTTATGATAATCTGTCATTAGTGCTGAAGTATTTTGTGCCACATGGAGAAGAAAGGGACTTCCAAATGTTTGATAACACGGGTAGGAGTAAAATAATGGGTTTTCTCTAGTCCATATTAAAACAATTCTTCATTTGTTTCACTGCTATAAAGCACAGACGAACTAGAGCATTTCAGAGTCTTGAGATTTGACAGAGGGCGATCACAGATCCAGCTTTTGCAGTCCCTGGGAACGGTTGCCCAGGATCCAAATACACAAACTGTAGAGAAGATTCATGTGTGGAAGGGACATAGGGCAGTCCACAGAAATAGTATTTCTGTTTGTTTGCTTGTTTTTCTTCAGCACACTTAAACTATTTGAAAAGACTACATTAGAGTGAATGTAGTTAAAAGAAAGCTGAATGGCAGAGTTCAAAGTTAGGACATGTTTCAGAGTTTTTTTCATGGTATTTTTTCAATAAATCCCCTACTTATGTTGAATAATGGAAAAGGGACCATATATCCTGTGATTGTGCATCATTTTCCCCCTATGAGTCATGCCTCCTTATCAGTTGGACCAAGCAGACGCTGCCTTTGGAGTATGTCAGGACTGGAGGGTGAGGAGTGATGTTGTCTACAGCAACCCCACCCTTGGTGACAGAGAGCCTGGAAGTCATGAAACAGAAGACAAAGGAGTGAGGAGGAAGAAAAGATGTTTTTATAACAGAGGCAGCTAGAAGGTGACACAGAGAGTTAAAGCTATGGCAGCCTCTGCCCTAGAACTCCCCTATGATCCCTGTGTGAATTTTGACAGTTCATAGCTGCTTGATGTGTGTTTGCGGAGCTCTGGCTTGAAACACTTGCAAGTCCTTTGGCAGAAGTGTTGACCATTTGCAGTAGCTACGGAAGTATACAATAGCAACATAATCCACAGTGTAAAATTCTAAATGCAACATTTCTAGCTGGGTACTCTAAGTTAGCTGACTACTGACAATTTTGACTCTTGTGTTTGTACTGTAAAAACTTACATTTGTAGAGAATTCAGACACTTACGTGCTACTGCTCCCTGAGAACCCAACAGGAGACAGACAAGTCCCTATTCTGTACTACATTTCAATGTTGCACAGCAAATAAAGAGGACCGCACAGATGTATAAAAGATACTGAAAATAAACCAGCCTCTCCTGAATAAGTAACTATCCTCTGCATAAAGTCAGGCAGTGGTCCTCAGAAAAAAAGCAGTGCATGATCTTGTAATTAAAGCCTATTGTGTTGCATAGGGACAGAGGACTGAATTCAGATTCTATATAGCTATTGATACTTTTTCGTATAACTTATCTCACCATCTTAAGTTGCTTTTTGCTGTTTAACTATAATGTAATCATTTTAATTTATAATACATCATATAAACAATAATTAATCTAAGCAGCTGCCATAATGCTATATATAGCGATGTGGTGCTTATTAAAAGAAAATCACTATAGCAAAAAGTATATTGAATGTAAGATGAAGGAATGGCAGTAAGTAGCTTCATGTTGCTTCAAATAAAAAGGGTCAGCCATGGGTCTGATTTTTCTTAGAAAAGTTGCTTTTCAGTGAAAGAGTATACAAGGATTAGTTACCAATGTTTCACTGTCAGCACAGAGGGATAGTCAGAGCAAGGCTCTGCCTCAGAAAATACTTAGTATTTTCATTAGTGGATGGGTTGATGCAATATATGTATCTATGAATATATTTTTGCAAACAACTGAGAGTAGTGTGGAAAATAGGAATACAGTTCAAAAGAATATCTACAAAATATTCTGGAAAAGAAAAAACAAGATGTAAGGAAATAATTTCAGGGTTCTGCACTCAGACCAGATGGGAAACAGCTGCTTAGGTAGCAGTTATGCACTACTCTGTCTTGGTGAGCCCCAGCTGGAGGCTTCTGTTCTGTTTTGGGCATGACAACATTTGAAAAGCATGTGGACAAATTAGAGAAAGTCCAAAGGATAGCAGTAAGAATGAGTAAATATCTTAGGAAATAAGACTAAGGCAGAAAGATGCAAAGGCATGGTGTTGTTTAGTCTACAGATTGAAAAGCTAAGGGGAAGCATGGTAACTGTCAAATATGGGAAAAGATCATGAAAGACAAACGGATAAATTGTTGATAGGACAAGAGAGAAACTTGAAATGCAGATGGCATGATCTACATTAAATAAAGAATTTTTAGTGAAATAATTTAAAACCACTAGAATCAATTACCTAGGGAGTAACCATGTCTTTGAGAATAAATTTGACAAGCCTATCAAGAATGACTCAATCTGTTTTGGGGCAAGAGCCAGACAAAATGGCCCATCCTTTATTAGAATCAGCCCATTCTGATTCTTCTGCAAGTGCTTTCTGCCACATTGTTCTAACTGTGAAGGTGGCACAAAATTCTCAGCATACTTAACATACTGTATTTTGGTTTTTACTGACCTGTGTGATAATCAGGTTTTTCCATTGTTTTCAAATTGCTGTTTTACTCGCACTAAGGCTGCCTCTGGGTACCCAAAAGCAAGGACAGCTCCTTTCTGACTACTGTAAAACATGTCCTGTTGAAAACACCAATAGGTTGATACCAAGCAGTCTAGTCTGAATTATTTCATTGTTGACAGTTTATATCATCTGACCGAAAGAAAACAGTTTTAAAAGCCATCAAGTATTTAAAATCCTAGTGATAATCCCTTGAGATAATGCTAATAAATATTAAAAAGAGAAGAAAAAACAGCAAAGTACCAACTCTGTTGCTTGAATAGTGACTAAATTCCAATTAATCCATTGTTAAAGTAAGTCAAGCAATCATAAAAAAAAGAACAAACCTTAACTTACTAAGAAATGAAGTGGTTGCAATTCAAACTGCCCAAAACTGGAGATACAGCCCCCAGGACAGCGTGGACTACAGAGCAGAAACAAGAAGAAAGCTTTAATTTTAAACCTAAAGACAAACTCATCCATGAAGTTGCACTAAACACAGCGTTGTACCACCCAGATTGCAATATGAAATGATCTGCCACTTTGCAAAGAAGAAAGCCTGTTAATGTGTTAACTGATTAACAGCCTCACGGCTAGATTCAGCTAATATATTATTTGCTTTACAGAATTCCACCATGAACAGAAGATTTTGTTAGGACAGTCAAGACATACAAGAGCTATATGGAGACCTGAATTTGGAAAGATGTGTGTCTTGGAGATGTATCACCTGGGGGCACTTGCGGGAGTAAAGCTGCTGGAATAACTTGTAAGACTAGGCCAAAATGAGAGTTTTAAATATTTTTATGACTTTTTTCCTTTTCATCTAGTAAGAGCATCCATCATCTTTCAGACAAGTGATCATGCCTAGCTCAATAAATCCCCTTTTTTTTTTTTTTTTTGAGTCTTTAGAAATTTTGTTTCATCCATGCTGCATTGCCTTCTTCCTGTTATCCCCACTGGACCCCGGAGAAAAAATAACTGGGGCTCACTGTGTCAACAGGTGCTGCTGCTCCTCCTCTTCCATGCTGTATTCTTCCGTGGTGTCACCACTGGCAAAATAAATGATCCTCCTGGGAGATATTGCTCCTTCAAGGTCTTTATTGTCCCCCTCATTCTTCTGGAAGGTAGCATCCTCCTCCTGCTTATCAAATGATAGCCATCAGGAGCATGGAGTATAATAGATACTGAAGGTACAAGTTCTTGATGCCACCTTCCCCCTGAATTACACAGCATCCCAGGAAAATCAGTCTTGAAAATGAGAAGTCAAAGAGCTGAAGACTAACATAGACACAGGCAGGAACAGACATGGGCACAGCTGCTTTTGAGCAGCCATGATAGGTTGCATCAGGTATGGACTCCTCTACTGCTTGAGAGAGACAGCTTTTTTCATTTATGGTCATTTGGTAGGACAAATTTCAAAATAAGAATGTTCTAAAAAAAAATAAAAAATAAAAAATCAAGAGGACCAAATTCTGCATCACAGAAATAGGTCAGAATCTCAGAAAATGTAATTTCACTGCTCCTCAAAAGGGCAGTGAAAGGGTGACAAACGCAGTAGATTACAGGTGTCACCTTAAAGATCTTACATTTATTTAAGAATATGCTTCTTTTGGTTTACTTTTTACTTATTTTTTTTTACTTTTTTGGTTGTCTAGGGACTTGAATGGGGGAAAGCTCAGTTAGGACTGCAGAAGTATTTTCTTTTTTAACTGAAGTTGTAAAACAAGAAGGAACTACACATCAAAACTAGGAAATCCTTGAGAAAAGAGTAATTTATAGCATCATTGATGTTCTCTTAAAAACAGGTACACTTATTTTTGTGCATCATTAATTCTTTATTTGCATTTCTCTTGCTGCAAGCCGGCTAGGGGAAAAAAAGTATTTTTCAGTGTTTATACATGCAACTTGTTTACTGGATGAAAGTGGAAGTAGATAAAGTACAAAATTTATAATAAACAAATTAGGCAATGAAGTTGGTACTGCTGTGCTTTACAAGAGTAATGTCCCAACTCTGTTTACACTAGAAATTCAGTGTTGAGTCACTTTATGAAGCTCCAAAGGCTGTAAGAGGTCAAACAGATGCATTTTTGAAAAATACATAGCATCAACAAATTAAAAAGGAAACTCACCTGTAGAAATTCTTGGGGACTTCCCACGACATAAAAATAGATGCAGAAGAATAGTATTTCCCAGGACAAATAAAGAAGAGACACTAGAACCAGTATATTCAGTGTTTTCACACACAGAATCTACTTACTTAAGAAAAACCTGCCTTGTAGCATTAGCAGCAGTGCAGAGCCAGTAGGAAATCAGGAAACCCAACCCTAAAACTACAGGATGCAAGAACTGCTTGTATTTGAACTGTGGGTGGCTTCTGACTATTTGCAAACTTTGCATGAGGTTAAGAACAGGTAAAATAGCAGACCAAGAGGAGGGGGAAAAAAAAAAAAAAGGCAGGAAAAAAAAAGCACAAAAGGCATGTGTAAATTGCTACTCTTGAGGAAAGTGGTAAAAGAGATGGTTGCCGGTTTTCAAGTATACCACATTTGGAAGTAATATTTAGCATTTTACCTCCTTAGGCTATTTTTTTCTTCTACAAATTGATCTAAATCCTCAGGAGCTAAAAGGCATTAGCATGTATTTACATTAAGAAGTGAAAAAGCCAGCCATGCCTCTGAAAAATGAAAAAACATGTTCCTTACAAATTTATTTGCCACCTGCTGGCAATGTAAAGAAGTGTCCAGCAATCTGCACTTATCATGAAAGCTCCTTAACATAGTATATAGAATATCCTACAATGCCACGGACATTTGCAAGCACTGGAACTTTGTACAGGCATACAAAATGTCCCTAACTACTTTTTTTTTTTTTAAAAAAAAAACACTTTAAAAAAAAAAAAAGAGAGCGAGAGAGAGAGAGAACCACCACCCCTCTCCTGCCAGGTGACTTGAAGTGTTTCATTGATTGTAGCTACTACTTCTACACGCACCCAGTTCATATAACTATCTTGCTTACTTAAGTCCTGTGGCCATGCTGCAGGGATAAAGTATTCTCTATAATTATTACATTTGTATTGGAGAAAACAATATTCATGATAGATGCTGTTTCTTGCTACTGTACTTAATATTCTAAATGACGAAACAAAAACTGACACATTCAGATTGTTTATTTTAAATGATATTCTGAAACTTGTGGTTATATACAAACTTTTAAACTATGAAGCTTAAGATTGCATGGTGACTGTCTTCATAAAATAGGGCTGCTTGGTCAATCTCATCAGAACTGATTCCACTGAAATTTGATTAATCAGAGTACTGGCTTGCTTCAAATAGGTTGTAATCCATGAAGACACCAACACCAAAGAAAGTAGGCCTTGCTACATAAAAAGCTGATCAAGGGGCCCCTCAGCTGCCATGTGACATTTGTTCAATTTGAGAGCATTGCCAGTGGAAAAAGATCTGAGCAAATCCAACTGTCAATGTGGAAAGGCCAACATGCTGCACACTCCGAATCTGTATACAGATACCTACTACAGGGGCTCTTCTGTGCCAGACAAGTGATACTCACTGCATTTTATTCCTTACTCCACTGGGCCATTATCTTAAACAAAACAAAACAACAACAACAAAAAACACAACAACAACAAAAACCATCAGCTCCTATTGCTGTGATTGGCAATGACCTTGAAAGACATATTTTTGTGTTTAGAGATAAGTAATAGGCATGAAAAGGATTTATGTTAATACTGAAACTTCAGTTTAGATACTAAGTAGACACTATGTGCAGGGACATGGTGAAATGTATCATCCCTCAGCCAATACAGAGAAACTTTTAACTTCTCTGAATTCACATGGAAAACTGACAAATTACTGCCTCCTCTCATGTTCCCCGAAATCTGAAGATAGAGAAATGCTTCATGAGTTTATTTTATACACAGACAATTAAAAATACATTTTAGTAATGTTTCCCATAAAAATCTTACCAATAGCACAGTAATGAAATCAGTGCAACCAAATTAAAAGGACAGGACAGAATATTTACAATCATAGTGTATTGTAGTAAAATTGAAAGAGCTGAACTTCTAAAGTGCAAAGGTAGCTATATTCTACACAGATACAGGTATCTGTTTTCTTGCTTATACTATAAACCAGTACCATCATTACAGGCACACCACATACTCATGCTGAACAGTCCGGTGAGCAAATACTATCCTTAGGCTGACAGGCAAAACTCCTCTACCGAATCCAGTGGGAGGCAGGCCTCAGCATCGAAGTGCTGACTTTAGTCCTTCAGTTCTGTGTGTAACATGCTGGGTGAAGATTAACTACCGTAAACCCAGAAACACGAAACATGGAACAACTGTATTAAAGGTTTTTAAATATAAATCTTACAAATAGCTTAATAGTTTGTTTTATACAAGATTAAACATGATTGGTACATTTTAAAAGCACAAAATAGAGGGCCCAGTGCTCAGTGTTTTATTTAGCTGCAGTTTTGTCCTAGCTCAGACTGAGCTCAAGTTTTTAAAGACTATTTACACTAACAACATTTGCAGATATAGCCATGAGAGCCTCTAAAACCAGACAGAGGCCACAAAAACAGGCTCTTGCAGCAAAATAATATTAAAAAGTCACCATTCAAAATACCTCATTCTTAAAAACTACAAAAGGAAATCATAGTGGAAGGAACATGGCTGCTAGGTTTCCAGATTAACGAAAACTCCCAGTCAATCCATCTATATTCTTCAGCATATTGGACAGGCAATCTATATATTATTTACAGTGATTCTTGCCACCACCCAACAAAACCAAAGAGAGAACCATTCGTTGACTGACAGCACTTTATACTTTGCATACTAAACAGTCTCCAGTTTCTTGAGCCAACCTATCCAACGTTTGCCATAGGATTTTAACTACCAGTAAACAGAGTTTGTCTTGAAAAGCAACACATGTTAAGTGAATTAGTTTGTTCCATTAGTCTATTTTTAAACTACTATATCATATTTACCGAAACAGCTATGGCATAAGAGCTTACACAGCCAGGCTTAAGTAATGCCGTAATCTGACACAATCCACTTGGTTATGCCCTGAACTATTTACAGTGAACTCAATTCAAACAAACCACTTGCTTCATGAAAGCATCCAAAGAATTAGGAATTACAAAATCGATAAAATAATCTTCTCTAAGAAGTTGTTTGGGAATGATTTAGTCATGATCTGTTCATTTAAAGATATTTATATACTGAAATGCATCCAT
Organism: Chauna torquata; assembly: GCA_013399475.1. Lineage (NCBI taxonomy): Eukaryota > Metazoa > Chordata > Aves > Anseriformes > Anhimidae > Chauna > Chauna torquata. Next base: position 486,584 of record VXAL01008114.1, on the reverse strand, counting down.
GGTCAAAAGCCTCACTGGAAACGAGTCCCAGCATCTACATGTGCATTAGCAAACAAAGGTAAGTCTGTGCCATAAGGCATAACAGATGGAAGGGAAAGTGAGGGGAGAAGGAAAAATGGAATCTAGTCTGTGTAGAAAGACAATTGATCGAGACATGTAAGTATTGACACACACAGAGACTTCTGAAGAACAACGAGCAACTAAAAAATCATGATTATGAAATGCAGTTAACTGCATCTTGATCCTTAAAGGGGGCAGGCTAAGCAAATGCAGATGACTACAGCTGTAATAAGTTTTTAGGAGAATTAAAAATCTGTGTTGGTACAATAGCTCCACACTCCATTCTGGCAAAACCTAAGCTGGTCTTTTAACAATGCAAGAAGTCTAACAAGTCAACCAATCAAGTTAAGAACAGATCTGAGTAACTCTTTATAAAGTATACCCCAATTACCTCTGCAGCATTAGACGAAATGGACCTATTTTGGACATAAATTCTTTTTGATACTTATCCTCTACCCAATTAAGCCCTCGCAGAACAGAAACTTCTTCCAAAGAAACTCAGTTGATTTTACACTTATTTTTGTGTGCAGACCTGGCAGAAAGAAAAATGCATCACTGCAAGGAGCAAATTCTGCATTTGATTTACCCATGACAGCCAGTATTAAGATCCTCTTTGCCTTTTACACCAATTAACTCTGTAGTTTGATCCAGTATCTCAGGAAGAGTTTTGAAGTTCATATCACCCTCCTCAACAGTTTTTGTTCCACAAGCCTTCAAGGAGCTACACACCTTGCAACTTCATGCATTCAAACTAAGCTTTTCAAGTGGCAGGAGATTTTAACTATCCGCAGCTTTCAAAGTTACCAGATCTTCCAAAAGTCAAAAGCTATGACTGAATGATGCTGTGATGCGTTACTTTCAAGCACTTCCATATTACCTGCTGCAGCCCTTTCACATACAATTTGATATTAAGAGATTTTAATTTAAGGACAGGCAAGCTAAAGTACCTTGCCACAAATCCTTATACAGGAACCTTCATCTAGAGAGGAAAGAATGGAGGCTAATAGTTTCAGAATATAAATTGTGCTCCGTTTATACAGAACTTAAGGTTTTCCAAGTTCTGTGAAAGTCTTGTGAAATGCCATAGGAGTGTTAAATACCAAACCCAGATTTTCTTCACTCATTACATTTAAGTGAATCAGAATATGACAGGATGCTAAGCCTGTATGACAAACCTGAATAAATATAATTGTTTGTGCAAACTTTTGTTTGCAGAATGTGACATTATATAGCATATATTTCAATGAAAAATCCTCAAGAATTACCATCAAGATAGTTCCTTTGCTATTTGTGGGTAGAAACTAAACCCACAAAAAGAAACTCTCTGGAGGCACAATAGGAACATTTAAACCCATTCATTCCATGATATCCCACTAAAACCAAAAATAAGTCAGACATAAATAAACTCCTAGAAATCCACCACATGCTCAAGCAAGATAGATGCACACTAACAAAAGTAAACTAAATTAGTCTTCTAAATTAAAAAAGAAGAACCAGAAAAAAGGAGATCAGAACTAAAAGCCCCAGAGTCCAATTAATACAGTTTTAAAGTGAATTCAAAGCACTTATGACACTTAAGAAATCTGGCATCCACTGTCTTTTTGAGGCTTTATATCTGGTTCCTTCAGAGGTTTTACTTCTTCATCTGGTTTCGGTTTAGCCTGTGAACAAGAAAGAAAAAAATAAATACCACAAGTACAAACCACTGTGTCTGCACAGCATTCACGCACAGCTAACTTTACATATCGTTATCTAACAGTCCTCTCTCTTTTCAAGGCTGATGGCTTTGACCAAAGAGGAAGGAAAAAAGCTGAATGTTGGCTATTTTGGCATCCTTAAATGAATCATTTGTTTAAAAGGATATTTCTATAGCATTCACTCCTGTAACATCTCAGCATCTTATAAACATTACAGAATTTTCTCCTATTTGGGATTTAGAAAAAAATCACCCCTAATTTCCAGATGCTGATAGTGTGGTAGAGAGATTAACTGACTTGCCACCTTGCACAGGGGAAATGTGAACTCAGGTAGTAGCTCACGTCTACGTCCTGCACTGAGGTGGGAAGCTCTACAGAAGAGCAAAATAGTAATTTATTATAGACAGAATAAAGCTAACGGGAAAGAAAAATGTGTAAGATTATCTTACAGCGTCATCCTTTGGCCTCTTGGTGAGATCAAATGCAGTAAGTGTTTCAGGAGTCCAGTGTGCATTCAAGGCAGGAAATTCAAAAGGAACAGGCTCTACTAAGCCATAGTTTGCTTTCAGCTCCAGCTGGGGAGCCTCTGCTGGCACCTTCTGAAAATAGCTGTAATAGAATACAGCAATATATTGAAAACAGAGTGAACTCTCTCTGTTAAGTCTTGTTTGCAATTCTAAAGAAAAACAACCTGGGCTTTTACAGTGGCTATCATTGCTGTTCTCATTCCATTTCATTAAGGAACCATCCAGCATGCATTCTGTCAGCAAGGCTCACAACAAAAGTAATTCCTTCTTGGCATTGTTCATCCCCAAATAGCTAAGTGGGTTCTTTCCTACTTGGTAACTGTATTGCTAGGGTTTCAATGAGAAGACCACCTTTTGTCTAGAAAGATCTTAAACTAAACCAAACCAAACAAACTCTTAAAATACTTCCCCCCAAAAAATGAAGAGGACAGCTCTCTGTCCAGAGAGAGCAGCTCCTCTGCTACTGCAAGATCAACCTTAATGTGCCACACTGCAAAACAGCAATGCCATTGCAACACCCACAAAGACTTGCTACAACACAAAGCCTGAATGAGGGCATAAATCTACATTTGGCAAATCAACAATAGTTGAAAACTGACAATTACTGATACACGCTACCTTACTTCCTGTGCTGTGGCAGAGCTCTGTGTCAGGCACATCTCCCAAAACAGTCACTGGTTATCTGGTTTCTTTTCCTATTTGCAGTTCAGCTTGATGTACTTGACAATCCTTTCTGTTTAGTCAATTCCCCTACTACACAGGTCTTCAAGTATTATAAAAAGGGAAATAAACCTATTATGGAATACTAAATCATAAGAGGAGGGGAGGGGAGAAGGGAATCAGCAAAAGAATCCTAAAGCCAAACTAATCTTGCTATTTTAAACTGTTTCCAAACTCTTTTTTGGAAGGGGCATTAATGAACACAAAGCCCTATTCATAATATTAATTATACTTAGACTGGTAAAGCTCTTAGCACCCTAAGTATATTCTTCATGGAAGGCATGACTCTTTTGACTTCCTTGCTAGCAAAGCAGAATCAGCTACCAGTCTTTTCCATTTTGCCTCTATCCACTTTTGTCTACTAGATCCCAGCAGCAGGGAAGAGGGCATTAGTGCAACACAGTAGGACATTCTCTTGTGCAGAAGGAAAAGGAGCAAAGTGGCTGAGCAATGAAGGAAGGAAACAGCTTAAACTCTCCAGCCCATCAGTCCAACCTACACAGCTGAACCGGCATAGAACACAGAGGGTGATAGCACAGACCCATAGCAAATCTGACAAGAGAAAAGTCAAAGAGAAATTTGCAATTCTGTAAGTTACGTCTCATGCTCTAAAGCAATATAAGAACTGGAGAATAAAATTTACCATCCCATCCTGAAATAAAAGCAAATAAGGTATTAACAATCCATATAGGGTACTGTACCAACCCCAAATTACTTACATGAATCCATTCTCTCTCTGACATTTTTCTAGTGTGTTCTTGATCAAACTTCCTAATTTCCTGAAGAAGAGATGTCCAGAAGGTTTGGCAGTGGTCCCAGGTCCTTTGGTTTCTCCATATTCTTTGCACAGTGCTTCAGCCTTGGCAAAAACTTTGCAAGAAAGGAACATAATAAAAAATCAGTCACACGAGTCTGTTAAATGACAGTTCTGATCTACACTACTTGAGCTTTAAGGGACACCAGAATCCATTCAGACTTCTTAGAAACAAAAATAAACTATCTAAAAGGCAGCATTTCCAGCCAAGATTTACTGCATCCAAAAAGTAGGCTAGGAACAGGGTGGGTGGGGGGAAGTAGAGAGAAGCATGGAAGCATTCTTACTCTTGGGGCAAAATGCAACAGTAAGCCTGAAAACTGCGCAACACGGTAGGGAACTAGAATGGGTATGAAGGTATCCATGCATAGCTGATGTTCAAAAATAAACAATACTTTATATGGAATGGGAAAAGAAGCACTCTTCTCTGAACAGCAGCACAGTAAATATATATTTGTTTTACTGCAAGTAATCCAATTTAGTTTGTTCTTACTTAATTCTTTTTATTTATTTTTAAAATTAAAAGTTTCAAATGAGATGATTAGAGCATTTTTACACATTGTGGTAAAGTTATGCAGTGCAGGCCATTGGGGTAAAACAGAAAAAGCCACCTGTCTTTACACAATACAGTAGGAACATCTTTGCATGTGAATAATAGTTTTGAAGAGAGAAGGTTGGTCCCTGAACTACTGCAAACCTGCAGTTAGCTCCCCCAACCTACCCTTCAAATGAATAGAAAGGAAATAAACTACTGAAACCTGTTTAAAAAACAAACAAAAGCAAAACTAAAAAACTGAGAAACGAGTTGGTAGTCTAGATTTACTATTTAATGTAAGACAAAGCCATCTCCAATGCAGAAAATGTTGCAGTAACTTTACAGACCAGAAAACATGATGGCCAGTCATTTTTACACTGTACTGTAGGCAGTTCAGAGCCAGTCCTCAACAGGTAGAGAAGTGAAGAAGAGATTTTCTGCAGCCCCATTATGAAAGACAGTCTTTGGTATGACAGATAAAAAATATATATATATTGTCTCTATTCAAAAGTGTGCTGGATTTTCACCAGGTGAAAGATAAAATCTTAAGTTTAAGTAAGAGACAAATAAACACAATATAGCAAAATAAAACAGGTATGTCATCATCAGACCCTATAATCCAGTCTCAATCACACTTACATTTTTCTGATTCTTGGAGAGATCTAATTGCTTCCCCACATTTATCATTTGCCAGTAAAGTTTGACCATGGTAACAGTATGCCTAATGAGAGAGGACAAAATCATTACCAACATCACTGGGTACTTCCCACATCAATTCACTTCTACTCTTCCTTACATCAGTCACTTGTCTCTGAAGCCGCCATCCCCTGCAGACAGCTGACAATTTGGGAATGCAAGTCAAAGCAGCACACGCTGATGACTAAGCACATTTACTTTGAACAGCGCAGTTCAACACGAATATTTGAGCTGGGTCTAAAGCAAGCTGTCTCAAGTCTAGCCAAGAACTTGGAGCTTCAAGAAGGCTTTCACACCAAAAGCACTAGTATATAGTCTACTTCAAATCTCTGTATCACTGTATCAGTGTGCAGCATTATACCCCACAACAGAATGAGGACAAACGCCAGGTCAAGTTTACAAAGCAAAGACTCTAAAACCTAAAACTACCTAAAGACTCGAAGACTGAGTCTGCAACAAACATTAGAGAATCCTGAAGAGAGAGGAGTTCTACTGCCTATGTTGCCATAGTCCTATAACTTTTCCACTCCAAAAAGCCCCATTCCTGCACATTTATGCTTGAAGATAACACTGTATTCCAGTGAGAACTGAATGGCCTTTTTTCTATTATCAGGAGATACTGAGTTTAAATACCTAAATACTAAATACCATAGGTTAAGGAACAACACCATGAACCATGCATACCTTGCATATCTTCCTCTAATATCTGTTCCCACAACATAGCAATCACTACCTAAATCTGCCATTGTCCTTATTACACAAATTAAAAGAAAAAAAAAGACAATCAAGTACCACAGCTCTGACCATCTCTTACCTCTCAAGATTGCTAATAAGATAAGCAGATTTAATTACAGGTTTAAAGTAAGAGAAAGGCAATTGTGTTAACTGTTTAGTTTGGGCCCTTTTTTTACAGTATCAAAGAGCCAGATCATATGCTGTGACAGAACACAAGAAGTAACCAGCAAATTGAGCAGCTGATGATCCCAAGAGTGCCACTGCACTAAGAGATCAGTCATGCAAAAAGGGACAGGACTTGGAATGGCACTTAACATTTGATGCAGTTTCACTCAATGCTTTCAACAGCTCTGAATTATTCCTAGAATCAGATTTTGATACAGATAACGGAAAACAATTATTATGCTCAACCTGATTGGCTTCACTTAAAGATAGGTGATCACAATAAATTCCACACTGTAGAAATTTCACCTGGTTTAACAAAAGCACTTCAAATGCCAGTGACACTGCAGAGCATCTCTTCACATAATGGAAAGAAAGTCAAGGCAATATATAACCCCCTGTCACTGTTTTGGCTGGGATAGAGTTAATTTTCTTTGTAGAGGCTCACACAATGCTGTGTTTCAGATTTTTGATGAAAATAGTGGTGATAACACACCAATGTTTTTAGTTGTTGCAGAGCAGAGTTTACACAGAGTCAAGGACTTTTTTTGCTTTATGTGCCCTGCCAGCAAGCAGGCTGGGGGTGCACAAGAAGCTAGGAGGCGACACAGCCACGACAGCTATCACAAACTGACCAAAGAGACATTCCGTACCATATGACATTATGCTCAGCAATAAAGGCTGGGGTAAAGAAGAAGGAAGGGGGGGACATTCAGAGTGATGGCGTTTGTCTTCCCAAGAAACTGTTATGCGTGATGAACCCTGCTTTCCTGGAAGTGGCTGAACACCTGCCTGCTGATGGGAAGTTGCAAATGAATTCCTTGTTTTGCTTTGCTTGTGCACGCGGCTTTTGCTTTACTTAGTAAACTGTCTTTATCTCAACCCATGAGTTTTTGTACTTTTACCTTTCTGATTCTCTCCCCTATCCCATTTGGGGAGAGTGAGCAAGCGGCCGTATGGCATTTAGCTGCATGCTGGGGCTAAACCACAACACCTCCATTCTCTATCCAGCCCTTAGACAACATTAAAAACTGTGACTGATATCAACCAAGTACTTACATAGGCCATGTAGAAACAGGTCTTCAAGTTTAAGTACTTCCTCCATTTACCTGCATAGGTTGGATCCAAACTGGATAATGTTTGATCTGTGAATATATATTTAACATTATTCTTTAGGACATTTTGAAGAAGAAAATCCCCCACACACACACTCAAAGACCAGAATTCTCAAAGTTAGCAATGCGTCTTAACTACAAAGTAGCTAGAAGCAAGTGGCATAATTTACTTCTGCAAAGGTACAGAGAAACTATGAGAAAAACAAAAATACGCAGTTTATTGACCTATCATGCAGTTGTTCCTAGAATCCCTGAAACAGCTGACCACTACGTTTGGAAGGCTATTTTTCCTAAGTATTTTTAGGCAGCATTTCAAAGTTGGTTCCTAGTTTAATTTCAAGCAGTGACCTATAAAATCCTACATATGTTACAATATTCTGTTTTTCATATTGATTCACATACTTTCACACTTTTCTCACTTGCCTTCGCAAGGCCACAAACCAGCTTGCTCATAATTAACCCACTACACAGTTTACTGTCCACATCACACTCTGCTGCCCAAAGACAGCTGAACATACTCCACTTACATCAACCATTTGTTTGTTGCTATTGCATATCCTCATTACTGTCTTCCATCTCCTCTCACTAGCACTTCCTACCACTAACTATACAAAAAGTTACCCACAAAAACAAAAGGTCTTATCATAATGCATCTGTTACAGCAGATAAACCGAAGCCATAAACGCATTAAATAGAAAACTAAATATACAAAGCATATCCACTGAGAAACTGTGTTAATATCGCAATTGATGAGTGGTTGAAGTATGTCTGCTGGCAGTAATGCATAAACCAGGTCACTAAGGATACAAAACAAGACACTTACCAGCTTTTTGGTAGAAGTTAGCTGTTTCGTAAGCAAGAGCAGCTATTAGACCTGGATTGTGTTTCAACTCAATAGCCCGAGCAATTGTCACTGAAAAAAAAAAAATTCCACACCACAATACTAAAGCTTAATTGAAAACATCACACCAAATCAGCAGAGGCATTTAGCATTTTAAAACCCCTACACAAGCAGAAAACAAGTATATGTTCTCACAAGTCAAGCAAACTGCAGAATGAAGACAGACTGTTTCCTGAATAGAATAATTCCAATTAATAGGAAAGTTGAAGGACTGTTAGTCTGAAGATTAACCAGTAAATGAAGCTGCAAATATTTTACAGGATAGGAAGCGTGAATTTATGTTAGGCAAATATGGAGGAGACTGCATGAAAGGGAAAAAGAGGAAAGAATGCTGCACACAAATTCCTCCAAAGTAGTTAAATTTGTAGTATCCGATTGATTTGGGGCATTTTCCTCCTATAATTGTAACTTACGTTTCATTAAAAGCACTAAGTCACAGTATTGCAGGAGAAGAAAAAACTGGCATTGCTGCAAAGCAGACTTTGCAAGACATGACAGAAAACCATAGAAAAAGACTGTCATTTCCCATCCCCAACAAACAGGTATATTTGAAGATACCTTCTTGAGCTTCGGCTTGGCACTGTATGATGTAAGAGTCTATAAGTCGAGCTTCCAAATCTCTTCCTTTTTCTACAGGTGTAATCAATTTTGGAATATGACTTTCCTAAATACAAAGCAAGTCTCAAAATCAGTTTAGGCTTAATATCACTGTTGTCTAATGCAAAGCACATCCCTTCTTCCTAAATGGATGGATCACTCAGTGAAGGTCCCAAGACAGCTGGCTGTACTGTTGCAGGTACTAGTGGGAAGACAGACTGGTTACTCTTCCACTGCCTCTGAGAAAAAGGGATTGAGTGGCAGCAAAATATATTAATACACTTCTTTTCCCTGTGTCATTCAGGTAGTCTAAAGTATTTGTTTATTCTGCAACCTCATCAGAAAAGCAAAGGCTTTTCTAAGACAAAAAGTCAAGTACTCAGAGACAAAGAACAGGCAGCAAAGACAGTTCTTCTACCTTCAAATGCTTAAAAATCCCAGCTGCTATCTTCAGGCTTCTGTGAACATCTTTTGCTTCATCTTCTGTTATACTAAGAAAGGACAGAATATAGAATGAATCATAGAAATTTTGGAAAGGACCTCCAAGTGTAATTTAGTGCCACCTCCAGCCTGGAGAAGGACCAAGGCCAACTGCTGATCAGGTCAGTTATGGCTTTGTCTAGCTCAATCTTGAAATCCTTCAAGAATGGAGATTCTGTCTCTCTAAGTAACATGTCCCAGGTGCTGCGCTACCTTGATGGTAAAAAGTTTCTTGTAGTGTCCAATCATTAAATAATCAAATAGAACTCACATGAAGAAAGAAACATAAGACCTTGTAATGACTTTTAAGTAAAAAGGAGCCTCAGTGTTAAAAGACAAAGCTTTAGAAATCTGCAGGGCTAAGCATCAGCAGATCTGTGATTTTAAGAATCTGAACTTTGTACTTAGACATCTAGAGCAGGAAAGATGAAGTTTATTCACAACTGACACTTTCCCTATACAATTGCCACATGGCATTAGTACACTTTGTTCACAAACAGAAGAAGGGACTGAAGGGCACTTGTACATTAAAAACACATGAATGACGGCCAACCGCCTCCTTGAACATCTACTGTCTCTGTTGGACATGCACTACAGCAGTCAAAATTCAGAACCTACTGATTTTTTGGTGGAATATTGCTGCAGTAGAATGACTAAGAAAAAGAAAACACTTACTCTTCTTTTCCAGCAAGTCTTGATGCATATTTTGTGTACCACAGAGCTACATTAAAACCCATGGAAATCAGTTCAAATACTGCATCCTGCTGGGCACTAAAGAAAGACAAAAAAACCAACCCCCCCAAACAATTTAATGTTTTCCATTTTGTTCTGACAAACTCTCTCTGCTGATAGTTCTGCAGCACAAGCAGGCATTTCTCTCCATAAAACACTTATCACTTACAAGTCTACAATTCCCAATTCAGACGTTCTTACTTGCTGAACTGCCTAAAAGAGATTTCAGTTTTTACTTATTCCCTTTAAGAGTTCATAATTTTAATTTCCCACGTTCAAATGCTCACCCTTCCCATTTGGGAACTCTTATTTTAAAACAGTAACTTGAGATTTGTTTAGCTTTGGGTGTGGCTCACATTTTTCCATCTTTTTTTTTTTTTTTAAATTGCACATTTTGTGGAAAGCCTTGCTCTGGAATGTCTACTTTAAAAGTCGTAGCTGCTAAGTTAATAAGTCAGAGTCTATGACATCTCCCTCAAATGAATGTTATTGCAAGTATTTATATAACTGCAGTCAAATGGCGCATGCAAATAGCAGGAAGTTTCCAAAGCTAAAAACATGGCTTTTGAAAAGACTGCAGCTCATAATCACAAGTTCAATATAGCTTAGGAACTAGTTATCTTTAAAAAGAACGGTGTGAGAGTGGGGAGAATAGCACCAGAACAAATGTTTACACCTGTGACAAAGTTAGAAGAGAGTCCTAATCATCAGATTGTCTTCCAAGGGGAATAAATGCTTGGAAGAAGTCAAGCACTACTTCTAGACAGAGCTTGACAAATCTCTAAGCATAGTTATACAACACAATTAACTACGATATCAAGAGACAACTGAATAATCCAGAAGGTTCTCTCCAGATCTATATTCCTACATAAAACAGGTTTGTTTGTTTGTACTAGCAGTACATGTACTAGGAGTTTCACAGGAAATCAACAAAATTAGACCTCAAGCAATGTCTGGACTTCAAAAAAAGTCAGAAGGTAGTGGTGCCAAATGAAAAAGTTTTAAATTGTAGTAATCTATGCTGTCATATTCAATTCACAGATATTCTCAAGGGTTTTTTTTGCACTGCTCTAGCCAACTGCAGATCTAGTTTGTAGATCAACTAAAACATGATGGGTCCTCCCACCATTAACATGCATTACCATGTCTTTATATAAAGGCAACACATGCTTCAGAACACCTAATACAGTACGGCAACTATCAAAAACATAAAGCAACAAATTTTTGGAAACTACTGTGTCCAACATTTGTTGGACATTTTGTAACATTTGTAACATTTTCAAGTTCTCCTTCACATGTCCTGTTACCTGTATATATATGTAATAGACCAAAAGAAAACAGCTGCATACCCTGTAATCATAAAAGCATACATACCTTGGAACTTGTCCTTGTAATGTGTCTGTCCACTTGAAATTCTGAACATATCTCAACTTGCATTCTTGGGAAGAATCATCCAGTGAAAGGATGAAACCTAAAGAAGAAAAAAAAATGTACTGACATGCAATACCAAAGAAAGAAACAGAAACAAGTAATGAAGGAATGGGGATCAATGAGAATACAGATAAAGGAATGTTTCTTGCTGTACCACTCAAAAATTCATATTACTTGCTGAGGCTTTTATTCCTCAGTATCTTGAGAATAAGACTTGCAAAAAGACAGACTGGCTACTATAAGAAACTCCCTGCCCAGCAGGCTACCAGTTCACAGATTCATTGAATGGTTTGGGTTGGAAGGGATCTTTAAAGATCATCTAGTCCAACCCTCTACCACGGAAAGGGGCATCTTTCACTAGAACAGGTTGCAAGTCTTCAACTCCGCAAGTCTTGACTGCTTAAGCAAAACCTTGCAGATGTCTGTATGTCCCATACAGTGACCAGCTGGGAATTTGACCGAGCCAGGTACAGGACGGCTGTGGTGGCTCACGGTGAGTGGCTGTACCTGCTACTGTAATGATGATAGGGAAATTCCAGGAAAAACTGCCTGGTCAACAGGGCAAGGGAAAAGGACTTACAAGCATTGACTCACCTAGTCATCAGCTATTTTGTCTCCAGGGCTACAGGAAATTGCTTCTTCATGTCCAGCTGCCCAGAAAGCAGCAGTCAGTGGGATGGAGCTCATGCTATGGGATGTGCAAGTGCTAGCATATGCAGGCCCAAGAAGGATTTTTTCAGGGAGGAGAAAGATTGGCTTGAGCCTGGTCAGGTCTTACAGACTTCAGCAACTCAATACTTGCAACAGCAGCTATTGAGGCTACAATTCTAGGTTCTGCCACATATTTATAAAGACAGAAAATATTTGTTTCTTTCATGTGCAAGAGATTTTAGTGACCAAGCATGATATTTTCCTGAAGAAACCCTCCAACTCTTATCTGCAGTATCTTCAACTGTTATCTTACTTTTATCTAGAATGATTCATTAGCTTACACCCCCTGCAGAGACTGAGGGAAGTACACCAACTTGAGCTGCTTCACTTTCCACAGACTAAAGGATAACAGAGTTTTCATCAGTCATCCGATTCCTGTAAACTTGATTCTGAGTAACTTGTCTGAGCACCTGACCGCCAGGAAAGAGTTATCAAAATATTGGCAGGAGGAAGATTTCACAGGAACATGCCATCTTAGGTGACCATCTACTGAAAATGTAGATGCTACACTAATGAGAACCTATGTACACCTAAGCTAAACAGCAGCAGAAATGTAAACTTGCAATGAGTTCTATTATCTAGTATTAGACAAACCAGGAGTTTACACTGAAGAGCGACTCCTATCAACTAAGTAACAGATTCAATTTATACTTGAGCATTTCACCACAACGTAAGAGACAAACAAACATTCTGTCCTCCAACAGCAAGTAGAACGAGGTTAAAAGCAAGAGGATAGGACTGCCAACACTTCTTGCTGTCAGGGTCGAAAAGGACACTGAAACTTGCAGAAAGGGCCTGGCGATTGCCCATGATTGGTATCAAGCACAGAACCCATGAAGATACTCTCCTTCCGGAGAAGTGCAGAACTTGTTTATGTAAGATTAGTTCAACACACATTCTGAGAAGTGTCATTAAAACTCTGACTACATACTTCTCATTTTATTAGCAGTTTTGGATGTTCCTACCTTGCAAGAGTGAGAAATACAAGTCAGTTGCATTCTTCATCATTTCTGGATTACAACTCAAGTCTGTAAATAGCTCCAATAGTCGTGTTCGAGATAATCTCAAATCACTGTATGGGAAGGCAAAAAAAAAAAAGACGACTAAGAAATTCTACCTAAAAACGTACTGTTAAAAAAGTACCCACCCATGTCTACTACCACTGTTTTGACTAAGGAAGTTAAGCTAAGCACTCAATTTAGCTACCGTAACACAAGGAAAGGTACTTTAAAAGGAAGATGCCAATAAATACAGAAAAATCTTCCTTTCATCTGTGGATACACAAGGTTGATTCTTTCGGTTTAAAGTACAATCCGTTGTGGACAGATAGCAATGGATAACCAGTACTTATTATCAATCTATTGTTCAATCACAAACTAAAATAAATATTCCTTTATCTACCACAAGGCTGGGTGCAAGAGGAGGAAAGAAAAGTAACAAGCAGGAGCATTCTTCAACATTAGAATAGGATGAACATATGAAGAGATAAGAATAGATCTACAAAAACTGAGATCTCTTTTCATTATATTCCTATCTACAATAGAACATTCATGTCTTACTTACGGAAGTTACTCTAAGCAATCTTCTGCAGAAGAATGCACAGTCATCAGAAAGACAATGAAATGTTCAGTCTTTTGCCTCTGAATTATTATAATAGGTCTTGCTATACACTAAGAAACTTGAAAACTGGATAATTCATTCTTTGTAACTAAACGTTCAGTGTTATCAGTGTTTTATTATCTCCCAGCCCACCCATTTCTAGTTATCTTCAGAACAAAAATGGAAGAGTAACCATTACTTTTAAAGATGTCCTCCAAACTGTCAGAGACAGACTGAAGTTAATCACAAGCACACTTACTTGCAAATCTTGGTTGCAGCTGGAGTGGTAGCTACCCCATAAAAATTGAACGAGACAGGAGCTGTAGCCTTCAAAGGGTTGCGATGAAACCAGTGAGTCATTTTCTTTCTGTAGTGTTGTTTACACCAAATCTGAAGTGTGGAAAGAAATGAGCAGCTGTAGGAACAGATACAACTGAGGTCCTCCTCAGTTCACAAAGATACATTCCAAACGTAAACAATTAAAAAAAATTAATTTGAAAAGTTATATATATTTTTACACTAAAGAATTTGTTTTCCATTTGAAACACTAAGCTTTCATAGGCCTTGTCTTCATCATCCATATGCTTAGTTTTAGAATTTCATTCTGTTAAAATACGTATTTTCTATGAGGCAACTATTTTAGTTAGGTAGGGCAAAAAGCTGTACCTTCTTTGTTCTACATTGCTGCATACTTTCTTACCTAAAAAACTGCAATTGTTATCTCATGTGTAAGGCTGAATATTTCCAATGTCGTTTACAGGTATATCTCACTTCATTGAGATCATTATATTGTGTCTGGTCAATCTATTATTAGCTTTTATGGAGGCACTACTGATATCAATGAAGTTAATTGTATAGTAACCCTGGCTGAAAACCTGGATATGTTTACCTACTTGCGATAGACCCGGAAGTTTGGCAGAGTACAGCTAAAACAGATTATCTTTTTTCTTTTATTTCAATTTCAGAAAACATATTTAAGATAAGCATTCCAATAAGATATTTTTACAAGCTTTCAACAGTGAGGCACAGTGAGAAGATGAAATATAACAGGAATAAGTTGAAACAAGGAAGGTTTATATTGAATAAAAGGAGAACCTTCTTCACCATGAAGACAGTCAAAGAGTGGCACAAGTTGCCCAGGGAGTTTATGCAGTCTCTATCCTTCAAGGTTTTCAAGACCTCATTGGATAATGCACTGAGCAACCCAGTCCTACCCCACAGCCGATGTCAGACTAGAGACCTCTCTGGATCTCTTCCAACCTGAACTACCCTAGGATTCTTTTCGAATTTGTAAATTCACTATTATAAAACACTATGCAGCTTAGCTAGAAAACAGAAGACTTGCCAAAGCCACAAACTCTTGCCATGTTCAAGGCCAGTGCCCAAGCCTTGCAACGGACCAGAAAGATGCTTGTTCGTAGCCTCTTTGTGACTGACTGCTTGCTCGTTATCTACCAAGACATCATCACTCACCTGCACAGCAGCTCCTTTCAGCAGAGGACATGTGCTTTGGCAATGCCCAGCCTCATACAAGGTAAGGCACAGTCTGACGGACAAGAGAACACTCTAGGCACCTTCTATTATCCAAAGCGCCCTTTACCCGACGAACAGCACAACGGCCACTCGACGGGAGACCCCCCGGTGCAGACGCGGACTGCCAACCGCCTCAGAGCTGCGCCAACCTCCCTGTGGCTGGCGGCGCGGCCCGACACGCGGCTCCTCCCGCCGCGGAACCCG